>MCJB01041808.1:169511-196412 GCA_002018475.1 Nicotiana obtusifolia
CCCCCCCCAATCAGAAATGAAAGAAATTGGAGTGCCATGCAGCCTGACTATTTCTTTGATATACAACTGAGCATATTGTTCCGCTGTGCCGGTAGCCTTAACCGGCAAGAAGTTTGCTGATTTTGTGAGACGATCCACAATCACCCAAATCGAGTCAAAATTACGAGGAGTGCGAGGTAGTCCTACCACAAAGTCCATATTAACCATTTCCCACTTCCATATTGGAATTTCTATGTTCTGTGCCAACCCACAGGGCCTTAGGTGTTCGGCCTTCACTTGCTGACTATTTGGGCATCTTGCAACAAAGTCTGCTACATTCCTCTTCATATCGTTCCACCAATAGATATCCTTAAGATCATGATACATTTTTGTAGAGCTCGAATGCACGGAATGCCTAGCAGTTTGAGCCTCGGTTATAATTCTTTCCCGAAGACCATCTACATCTGGTACACATAGTCGCCCTTGGTACCTTAGGGCACCATCATCCATGCCAAGAGAAAAGGCCATGGTCTTATGTTTATGAATCCCCTCCTTCAACTGTACCAATAAGGGATCATTGTATTGCTTCTCCTAACTTCCACAACAAGCAATGATTCAGCCCTATTTTCCACAATCACCGCTCCCTCATCAGAGCCCGCAAGACGAACTCCCAAACTAGCCAACCGATGAACCTCCTTGGCCAATGGCCTTGGACATGCCTCCAAGTAAGCCAAACTACCCATAAATTTCAGGCTAAGAGCATCCGCCACAACATTAGCCTTCCAGGAATGATACAGGATATCGATGTGATAATCCTTGAGTAACTCAAGCCATCTTCTCTACCTCAGATTCAATTCCTTCTGTCTGAAAATATACTGAAGCCTTGTCACACCCCAAACCTTAAGAGGTGTGGCCAGCACCCGGTGCCATATTTGGCTCGAGCGTACCATTATCTAATTGTGAACTCTAAATGGATAACCCTCAACTTAGGCCGATGAGGCCATATTCTGAATCATCACAAAATATCGTCTCTCTCATCCGAGGGGTAAACATACCCAAAAGCTCATATATATATATATATGTATACATATATGACCGTGCAGGCTGATAAGGCCGCCATGAACATCAATATACAAAATATACAATACTCGTTTACATGCCTCTAGGGATAACTGAACTGTATCATGGTGGGGACAGAGCCTCGACCTACCCATCAAACCTGTATATATAAAATGGAATCCAAGGTATAGACCTGGTAACTCCGAGGAAGTGGAGCTTACCAACCAAGCTGATATTTGAAATTGTCTACTGGAAAGGTCTATCCAGCTGTCTATCAAAACCTGCAAGCATGAAATGAAGTGTCCCCAGCAAAAGGGACATCAGTACGAAATAATGTACCGAGTATGAAAGGAAATAGAATAACTGAAAGCCGAAACTGAACTTATAATACAATAAATAAAAGTACCCGGCAGTCAAATATAATTTGAAGATACGCTTACCTGCTGATATTGACTCACGTCTCTCTCAATATAGTAAGTAAAATAGTTATCCGGCCCTATAAGACACTGTATGTGTAATTGCTCTACCGTCTTAGGCTCGCTCATAGGCGCTCGGCCATATTTGGCTCTATATCTCGGCCATTCTGGGCTTGCTCATAGGTACTCGGCAATAGTAGGCTCGGTAAGTAACTTACCATCTGATCAGAGGTTGCCTAATAGGAGCTTGCCCACCGATCATAGCTCGATGGAGGTGAAAATACTGTAATACTGTACAAATATATAAATATATATATATATATATATACACACACACACCCTCTGTTCTCTTGAATGGAAGAAGATAATACTTAACTACATATAAAGTCCCGATAAGGTAGAGTATTGTAACTTATGAGACTAGGATAATGTACATAAATTTCTCTTTATGTCTCGTCATCAAATGCATGTAGTTACGGGATCATGCCAAACTGAAGGAAAGGTTTTGCCTTAACATACCTTATCACAGTCTTTCCAATCACCAAGTAGAACTCGCCTCTTCTCACCTCAATCTACAACAACGATAATAATACTATCACTAAGTTACGAAAGGTACAACTATCGCACAATGAACGACAAACTTATTTTGTACTTAAACGGGCAGCATCTCCCCTATAATCCTTACTCCCTCCAAATTCAAGATACTACCAACAACACAAGAACACAACAATAAAAACATGTATGCATCATTTTCCAATCTTATCTCCATCATAATATACCAAAACACAGCCCACACACCCTAATCACTTCATACATAAAACGAAACCCAAAGTAGTGCCAAACAACCTAAAAAAATATAACGACGAACGACCAGCCCACCACTCTGTCATTATGTGGTGTTTCTCCATACCTTTTCCCCTCCAAAACGCCATAAAACATCAGCACAAGAGGCAAACACGAGTGGACTACAAAACAGTCCACTAAAAGTGAAATAAATCGAACTCACGGCTTCCCATCACCGTCCCGTGAGTTCTAACTATTAGGAAACGAATTTATCAACCTTCCTTGATATTAAAAGCTTAAATACAGAAATTAGGCATTTTCTTAACTATGAAGTACCTTCCAAAACTCAAACTACGAAGAAAAAGAGAGGCGATATAGCGATACTTACATCGTAGAGATCGTTCTAATATTATCGCTTCTTGATTTCATACCCGGGATGTTAATCTTCGTTAAACCCTTGCAGAGAGCTTAAGGGTAAGTTTATGGGGATTCTATGGTCGTGTTCTATGAAAAATGAAAAGAAAGACTATTTAAATCCTATATATATCAACTTTTGAAAAGTCAACGAGGTGCTAGCTTGGCACCCTAGCATTGGCCCTTCTTCCGATGCTTATATATTTTTATCCAGATGTCGTATGAATGAACGGTTAAGAGAGTTAAAATACTTCATATAACACACGAAATGTATTGCTCAAAAAGCTTTAGTGACACACCTGCTTGTCACCTATGCAGTCTGCGCAGTTTCGCCAAACTGCAAATATCTCTCTACTCCGATGTCATATCGACAAACGGTTCAATGTGTTATAAGCTATACTCGTAGATCATCCATTTGATATATATATCATCTCCTAATTCAAAATACATTTAAAGAAAGGCTCAGCAACATTTGACCTAAGTTTCAACATATTTATGAATACAACTTGTGATGACCTTTTCCAACTTTTGTTCCACAACTCGCTTGACTTCAAAAAATAACACACGTTTATCATAAGACTAAAGTAACTCATAAATAATCTCCTTATAATGTTAAGAACCCTAGTCTCACCCCAAAAGTACATGTTATACATTCCCAACTTGTCAACTTTCGGGAAACGTATTTTCTTCAATTCGTTTAGCTTCTATGCCTTCAAACCCTCTTGGTACTTGGTATTCATGATCTTAAATATTTGTAACCTCCACGTTAAAATGATTTACTAACTTTGTAAACTTTTCAAAGATGATTTCATTTCTGAGCTTACATCAATTGACTTACGACGTACTTTTACGTACGAAAACATGGGGTATAACATCATTCCCCCCTTTGGAACATTTGTCCTCAAATGTTTACTGATGTGCTTATCAGTCTCATAACCTATAGCTGTTAAGAATATTCAATATTGTCCTTGCCATCTAGGCAACTGTTCTGTGAATAAATCTGAAGGCCAGGGCATTCCCCCCTTTAGGCCTCTTTCTCACACCACGAGTCGTCGTCGGAATTCTTCCAATCTCGTAATAGTTGCGACCTTCTTTCATGCAGCCTGTATGACTTTGTCCTCGTATGTGCGCCTATGCGACTCTTCTTTCCTTTTTCCTCTAGTTTTTAGCCAATCTCTAGGCCTCCCTTTGGGAACATACACAGAACTATGACAAGCTGTTCCTCCCGGTATGTATAGGTGTACTGAAGTTCTTCACTCGGTACTTTGTCGAACTTACGGTTGTTGCTATATCTTGTTTCGTAGCCTTGTATATCTATCCTTATGGCTTTACTACATCTAGGTAGGATATACTATACGATAAAACTTACTTCGATTTTTTATTACCGAGGTTTGCTACCCAAATCCAGGTTACCCTCTTGCTACTTATCCTATATGTATAAATCTAAGTCCTTTAGTTCTTCCTCATTACTGTTCATCTTAAGAATGACGGCCTAATCTCATCTCATACTTTGGAACTTTTATCCTCCTATTGTTGATTCACCTTAATGTTGATCTATAATCTATCACTGATAACTTGAAACCTCTTACATAATTCATTGTCGTTAGGGCTCATGTCTTATCAAGGAACATCTGAAGTTATTTGCCTGATCCACCTAGGGATGATACTAATCTTCAGTAACCATATTTCGTAGCATCCCAACATGATTCATCTTATGGGGGTATTCTAATCTCATGCAGTTCATGAAATGACTACTCTTTGAATCATTACTCAATTGAAGGCCTAATGTCATCCTCTTAACATTTATCACAATTACACTCTTATTCTCCTACCTGGCAGCATTCCATCTCTTCTAAGTGCTCATAGTCTTAAACTCCTCAGAGTTCATTCAGGCTATACGGAGCTTTCTATAACTTACGGACACCATCAGCTCTCTTGTTTTGATAGGCTTATTCTTGAGGCCTTACCCATTCTCGTCACCTTCTCAATCACCTCTTCTTATCCTTACTCTTGTCCACCTAAAACCTTGTTGCTCTACCGTACATTAGCTTGCGACCTATACATATCTATTTATACTACTCGCAACCTTCATTTAACTTGCTAGCACCATAGATTTTCTTATGTTATTCTAGAACTTCAAGCGAGACATCACATTGTCTCTAACTCTTCCTTACTCTCTTAACCAGATCTCTTGGTACTTGGAAACCATAGGCTAGAAAATATGTCATTGTCTATACCGCTATCATTTATGGATACTGAATCACAGTGCTTCTAGCCCTCTATTTGAAGTATGGATTATTCACAACTTTCTGCACTTTAGTATCTCTACCGTTTTTACCTTGACCTTTCTTATCTTTAAATCTTGCATGGTATCTTCTGTCGCTTTCATAACCTTCCTTCCACATAGGTAGAATTCACGTCCACAACTTAAAGCTCTACTATAATACTTGCACCTCTAGTGCATACACAATCCAGTGAGAGCTTCACATTTACTCCTTATGAGGTTGTTACTATTCCAACTAGATTTATTGTAGAGCCGTTATAGAATATAGCCATTGTACTATCTCTATTGTACCTCTGATATTAAAAGTGATTCAGTAATGTTCTGAATCATGATTTCAATAATTATCTAAATCTAATAATCAGACTCTTGATTTACTTAGCTGATGTAATTCTTTAATTTCCTCTTCTCTCTCATCCTTTAAGTAGACTTAAGCTATCTTCCAATCTGTGGCTCAGGGTATTAGTTATTGCTTTCGCCTTTAGTGGGCGGTATGGAACATCCATAATATAATCTTCTAACAATTCAAACCTTTGTCTGTGAGGTAGACTCAATTCTTTCTTTTAACTTATACCGAAGTCTCTTATAGCTGTAGGAATGTCAACATATATGCTGCATGGATAATAGTCCGAAATATTAAGTGCATTCATAATGTAACTAACTCTGGGTCATTTATCGAATAATTCCTCTCGTTCCTTCTCAGCTTTCTTTAAAAGTAAGCAATTACTTTTTCTGGTCGTTTTGCCACTTGTTGCATGAATACTTGGCTTATCTTAGTGCCCACACCTATTTTAATTTTGTGAAACTCATATGATCTCGAATATTACATTTGATTTTACTTCCCGTTCCTTAGTCGCGACAGGTGCCACTTTGTTATAGTGCATACAATGTTGTAGTGAGACTGTTGTTACAAGATCATTTCTTCTTTAGGTCACTATGCTTGTGTTGAAGCCTTCTTCCTTATTTCCTTAACTAGTCATTCGTTGTAGCACTTAGGGAAGACACTCTGACTCATGTAAAGTTGGGAGCTTTTTACATGGTATACCTGACGAAATTTTTGATGTACTTACTCGCCTATAAGTATCCTTAGTTACTTCTGCGCCCTTGTGCCCATAGGGTTACTTCTGAACAATTTTGACTATCTCCCCAGTGGTACTCTCTTTTATTTCCATAATACTTATATGATACCATTAACTACCACAACTCCTATCTGAATATTTCTCAAGGATTACGATGTAATATCTGTGAGGCTGAATTTCCTGTGTTGGGTTTCTGTATGTTTATCTTACATGATCTGCTGATTTATCTGAGACCTCTTGTCCAGCCATAACTAGGCTCTTCCTGGGTCAACTACTAACTACTCGTCAGTCCATGCTCATATCTATATTCTGTGTAACCTTTCATGGGTTATGTCTTTTGTCTTAACTTTCCTTTCACACTGGCTCCTAATGTATCAAGTGCCCATTCACACTTATTTATCAATAACATCCTGGTCGAGAACCCTTACTGCCTCTCCCCGGCATCGTGCTTGAATAATGTTCTGGAGTCGTAGCATATCTGTAGGATCTGAATAAATGCAATCTCATTCTTTTTGCTTTTTTACCGCATTCTTTCTTTACTATTCCATAGCTACTTGAACTACATAACTCTGACTTAATAACAGATCACATCGTCTTCCCCTCTTTAGGGGAGTACTAGCATTTAATGCTATGAAGATTTACCTATATATTTTTTACCTCTCCATCTTTGGTGTCTTTTCACATCTTCGCTGACTCTTACTCGCCTTGCGGTAACACTTCTCTACCAAGGATAACTGAATTTCTTACGTGCTAGGGTGACACCTAGTGTAACTGGCACATTGAGTTCCTTAAACTTAACTCTGCTCACAGTGCTTGCTTTACCGAAGCATCTTCCTGAATGAACTTTAAAGGTTATTCTTCCATTATCCATTCTATCATTGCCGAAACGCGATCTCTGAAATTCTCACGATGATGACTATTATCAAATCCTTCAGTCCCTAAATCTTGTTCGATTTTATCTTGTTTACAAGCCCATACTAATTTTTATTACTCCCGGGGTCTAACTTAGCTTGTTGGTAATCACGTGGGAGTCACCAGCTTATACTCTCTTATTGTCTCAAGGCCTATCACCTCTTGTCTTTTCCTTCACTTGACTATAGACTTTGTCATCTTGTCATATTTTCATTTACCTTTATCACCCATTTATCATACCTTACTCGTAATGCTTCATTTAATCTCTTCTTATTCTCCTGCTAATACTTCTGTCTATCACATTATTCTAAAAACTTCAACAAAACCTTGTTTCACTTTAGCTCCTCTAGCTCATTCCACCATTTTGGGTTACTCTAACCCTAGCTGGATCCTGACATCCCATCATTCTCTTAAACTATATCTGTTAGCTTCCATCGGGCATAACTAAGATGGGTGTGGCCAATTGTACATACCTCTATTACTGTTGAAAGTAAACTCAGAGTACTTGTATTTCTCTACTTGAATTGTAAATATTGATAATATTCACTAATAGGGTACCTCATACCCTCCTTCACCTTGCTTCAATTACATGTTGAAACTTAAACTTTTACCTACTCCCATGGCTTGCTATTCACGGGGTATATTTGATATTCCCATCTTAGGGTGTTAAGTTGGAAATTTGCACATCTAGTATGCACGATCTGATTGGGTATTAAACAGGGCCACGTCGTCAAGAACGCTTTCTCTATTAGTGCCCTTACTTGTTGCTATATTAGCCCTCTGGCTAGCTGTAATTTTTTCTAATTGAAAGCATCTCTATATCACTAGCAAATATAAGTATTGGCTCGAACTCTTATGACTCAGCTCAATAGCAAGATTTGGATTTGAAAGAAGGGTAACAGAGTGCTAAATGCCTTGTAGCTTCCTATTTATATAATATGGTGCACAACACATCTATAAACAAGGCTCTAATAGACACGATTTGTAGATTCCCTAGGATAGAACTGCTCTGATACCAAGTTTGTCACGCCCCAAACCTAAAGAGGCGTGGCCTGCACCCGGTGCCATATTTGGCCCAAGCATACCACTATGTAACTGTGAACTCTAGTGGGGTAACCCTCAACTTAGGCCGATGAGGCCATATTCTGAATCATCTAAAAATATCGTCTCATTCATTTGGGGGGTAAACATATCCAAAGGCTCATATATATATATATATATACATACACACACAAATATATATATATATATACAGGCTGATGAAGCTGCCATTAACATCTACTGATATTCAAAAGATACAGGACTAGTCTACAAGCCTCTAGGGATAACTGAACTGTATCATGGTCGGGACAGGGCCTCGACCTACCCATCAAACCTGTATATATAAAATGGACTCCAAGGTATAGACCAGGTAACTCCAAGGAAGTGGAGCTTACCAACCAAGCTGATGTTTGACTGTCTACTGGAAGGTCTATCTAGCTATCTACCAGGACCTGCAGGCATGAAATGCAGCTCCCCAGCAAAATGGACATCAGTACGAAATAATGTACCGAGTATGTAAGGCAACAGAATAACTGAAAGTTGAAACTGAACTGATAATATAATAACTGACAGTACCTGGGAGTCAAATATAATTTGAAGATATGCTTACCTGCGGATACTGACTCATCTCTCTCTCAATATAGTAAGTAAAATTGATGTCCATCCTATAAGGCTCAGCATGTGTAACTGACTCTACCGTAGTAGGCTTGCTCATAGGCGCTAGGCCATACTAGGCTCTGTATCTCGGTCATTCTGGGCTCGCTCATAGGCGCTCGGCCACTGTAGGCTCAGTATATAACATACCATCTGATCGGAAGTTGCCCAATAGGGGCCTGCCTACCGGTTATAGCTCGATGGTGGTGAAAATAGTATTAAACATATTATATATATATATATATATATATATATATATATATATATATAGACCCTCTGCTCTCTTGACTGGATGAAGACAATACTTAACTGGATATAAATTCCCGATAAGGGAGAATACTGTAACTTATGATACTAGGATAATCTGCATAAACTTCTCTTTAAGTCTCGTCATCAAATGCATGTAGTTACGAGATCATGCCAAAATGTAGGAAAGGTTTCGCCTTAACATACCTTATCACAATCTTTCCAATCACCAAGTTGAACTTGCCTCTTCGCACCTCAATCTAAAACAATGATAATAATACTATCATTAAGTTACGAGAGGTACAACTATCGAACAACGAACGACAAGCTTATTTTGTACTAAAACGGGCAGCATCTTCCCTATAATCCTTACTCCCTCCAAATTCAAGATAACACCAAAAACACAAGAACACAACAATAACAACATGTATGCATCATTTTCCAACCTTATCTCCATCACAATATACCACAAAACAGCCCACACACCCTAATCACTTCATACATAAAATGACACCAAAAGTAGTGTCAAACAACCTAAAACAATGTAATGACGAAGAACCAGCCCACCATTCCGTCATTATGTGGTGTTTCACCACACCTTTTCCCCTCCAAAACGCCATAAAACATCAGCACAGGAGGCCAACACGAGCGGACTACAAAACAGTCCACTAAAAGTGAAATAAATCGAACTTATGGCTTCCGATCACCGTCCAGTGAGTTCTAACTACTAGGAAACGAATTTATCAACCTTCCTTGATATTAAAAGCTTAAATACAGAAAGTAGGCATTTTCTTAACTATGAAGTAACTTCCAAAACTCAAACTACAAAGAAAAAGAGAGGCGATATAGCGATACTTACGTCGTAGGGATCGTTCTAATATTATCGCTTCTTGATTTCGTACCCGAGATGTTAATCTTCGTTGAAACCCTTGCAGAGAGCTTAAGGGTAAGTTTATGGGGGTTCTCTGGTCGTGTTCTATAAAAAAAATGAAGAGAAAGACGATTTAAATCCTATATATATCAACTTTTGAAAAGTCAACAAGGTGCTAGCTTGGCACCCTAGCATTGGCCCTTCTTCCAATGCTTATATCTTTTTATCCAGGTGTCATATGAATGAACTGTTAAGAGAGTTAAAAACTACATTCCAATACCTTAAATTTTATATATAATATGTCCCAAAAATACTTCATATAACACACAAAATGTATTGCTCAAAAAGCTTTAGTGACACACCTGCTTGTCACCTATGCAGTTTGCGCAGTTTCGCCAAACTGCAAATATATCTCTACTCCGATGTCGTATCGACAAACAGTTTAATGTGTTAGAAACTATACTTGTTGATCATCAATTTGATAGGTATATCATCCCCTATTTCCAAGTATGTTTGGAGAAAGGCTCAGCAACATTTGACCTAAGTTTCACCACATTTATGAATACAACTTGTGATGACATTTTCCAACTTTTGTTCCACAACTCGCTTGACTTCAAAACATAACACACGTTTATCATAAGACTAAAGTAAATCATACATAATCTCCTTATAATATTAAGCACCCTAGTGTCACCCCCAAAGCACATGTTATAACATTCCCAACTTGTCGACTTTCGACGAAACGTATTTTCTTCAATTCGTTTAGCTTCTAAGCCTTCAAACCCTCTTGATACTTGGTATTCATGATCTTAAATATTTCTAACCTCCACGTTAACATGATTAACTAACTTTTTAAATTTTTTAGAGCTGATTTCACTTCTGAGCTTACATCAATTGACTTACAACGTACTCTTACGTACGAAAAAATGGGATGTAACAAGGCTCTTATGGTCCGTGAATATTTCCACATGGACCCCTTACAAATAATGACGCCAAATCTTTAATGCAAATACCACCACCGCAAGCTCTAAGTCATGTGTTGGATAGTTCTTTTCATGATTCTTGAGTTGCCTAGAAGCATAAACTATCACCTTGCCATGTTTCATTAGTACACACTCAAGTCCGATCCTTGAAGCATCGCAATATACCACAAATCCATCCGTACCCTCTGGTAGAGTCAACACCGCTATCATAGTCAATCTTGATTTCAATTCCTGGAAGCTTCTTTCACAAGCATCTGACCATTGGAACTTAACTGCCTTCTGCGTCAATTTAGTCAATGGAGAGGCAAGAGTAGAGAACCCCTTCACAAACTTTCTGTAATACCCAGCTAAGCCCAAGAAACTGCGAATCCTTATTGGCGTAGTAGGTCTAGGCCAATCCTTCACGGCTGAAATTTTCTAGGGGTCAACCTCAATTCCTTCTCTGGAGAAGACATGACCCAAAAACATGATAGATTCAAGCCAAAATTCACATTTCGAAAACTTTGCATATAACTGGTGCTAATGTGGAGTCTGCAGAACTGTCGTGAGAAGAACGGCATGGTCCTCTCGATTGCGTGAATAAACAAGAATATCGTCAATTAACACAATCACGAAGGAGTCGAGGAAAGGTTTGAAGACCTGATTCATAAGATCCACGAAAGCTACGGGGGCATTTGTTAGCCCGAAAGACATTACCGGAAATTCAAAGTGCCCATATTGGGTCCTGAAAGCTATTTTCGAAATATCCTGCTCCTTGATCTTCAGTTGGTGATACCCGGATCTTAAATCAATCTTGGAGAAGTACTTAGCACCCTGCAACTGATCAAACAAATCATATATCCTTGGCAGCGGGAACTGATTATTGATTGTAACATTGTTGAGCTGCCGATAGTCAATACACATTCTCAGTGACCCATCTTTCTTCCTTACAAAAAGGACCGGTGCACCACAAGGCAACATACTCGGCCAGATGAAACCCTTTTCTAACAAATCTCTCAATTGTTCCTTTAGCTCCTTCAATTATGTCGGTGCCATTCTGTAGGGCGGAATAGATATAGGCTGTGTGTCTGGTATCACATCAATCCCAAAATCAATCTTCCTGTCTGGTGGAATCCCAAGGAGTTCATCCGGAAAGACTCCCAGAAATTCATTCACAACAGGCACGGGCTCAAGTGTAGGTGCCTCAGCATCAGTGTCCGTAACCCGGACCAAATGGTAGATACACCCCTTGTTAATCATCTTCGTGGCCTTAAGATAGGAAATAAACCTACCCTTCGGTACCACATTATCCCCATTCCATTCAACAACTAGCTTATTTGGTAATTCGAACCTCACATTTCTAGCTCGGTAATCAAGTTTGGCAAAACACGAATAGAGCCAGTCCATCCCTATTATCACATCAAAATCACTCATCCCCAATTCAATGAGATCGGCCATGGTGTCCCAACCACGCGCCGTTACAACACAATACCTATAAATCCATGCGGCCACAATAGACTCACCAACCGGAGTAGATACAGAGAACGGCTATTGAAGTTGTTCGGGTTCTATCCCAAATTCCATAGCAACATAAGGAGTGACATAGGACAAAGTGGAACCAGGATCAATAAGAGCATACACATCATGAGATTAGACAGTCAATATACTAGGGAGTACGTCTAGAGAAGCCTCTGCACTCTGTTGACCACTCATAGCATAGAAACGACTAGGTCCTCCCAAACTCTGGGTACCACACCTAGCTGCACGCCCTGTGAGTGCTGGAGTGCCTCGGGCTGGAGGAGGTGTCGCGGACGTAGTAGCTGTAGAACTGGTTAGATGTGTTGTACCCCTGCCCACACCCTGGCGAGGCGAACAGCAATCCTTCTGAATGTGACCCCTCAATCTACACCCGTGGTATATCGGTAGGTCCATGTAACATATTACCAAGTGCATATTCCCACACCTAGGGCATGGGGGCCTCTGCTGCTGCTGAAATCTCCCACCAAACCGATCCTGTATTACCACCACCAGAAGTACCCCTGAAGTTGCCCGCTGACCGCGCCCTATTGCTACTCTCTCGCTCCATTCTATTCTTCAGTTTCTGGGTCTTTGTGGCTTGAGAAAATGCCACCATCTTACCGTAGTTCATATCAGAATTGAAAGCAGCTGTAGCGGCCTCATTAATAACCAAGGGGCTAAGGCCCTGCACAAACTGGCGCACTCTAGCCTCCATAGTAGGCAACATGTAGATGGCATATTTGGACAAGCGTGTGATTCTCATATGATACTCCCACACACTCATGCTACCTTGTTTCAGGTTCTCAAACTCGGCAGCACAGGCTCTCTTAGTCGTGGCAGGCAAGAAATGATCAATAAAAGCATTGGCAAACTCACTTTATCTCTCCGGAGGGATCCCCTCCTCACGGGAGTCCTCCCACATCTCAAACCAAGAATAGGCCACCCCTTTTAGGCGGTAGGAGGCCAACTCTGCTCCCTCCATCTCAGTTGCACGCATGACTCAGGAGGGTCTTGTGCAACTCATCAATAAAATCCTGAGGGTCCTCTTTAGGATCTGTACCTGTAAACACTGGAGGGTCCAACTGGAGAAATATGTTCACCCTGGAACTAGTGGAATCACCTGGCTGACTAGAAGAAGTAGGGCAGCATCTGATCTCTGAGCCAGGGAAGCCACTATTTGAGCCAACATCTGTATGGCTCCCATAAGATCCCCATCGGATACACCGGGACCGGAAGCTGGGGCTGGAGGTGGAACTAAAACATCAGCTGGAGGGATCGTTGCATCCTCAGTAGGTGCAGGACTGGTGCAGTCTGACCAGGTGTAGTAGAATCAGGCAGTGCAGTAGTCGGGGGAATATTCCTACCCCTAGAGTGCTCACCCGTATCATCAATTAAAGGATCAACTTCCACTCCTGGGGTGGCATTGGATCCTTGACCAGTTCTTGCTTTCTTCCTAGGCGCGGTATACTGAAAATTAAAGCAATGCACGAGTTAAAGGAGGAACAATCCTACAATCAACTTTATCGCACGATCAAGAACATCAAAGAAGGGTATTATTTCTAAATGTCCAAGTAGCCTCCTAATTATAGATGTGGTCGACAACACACTGATAAGAAGGACTCTACTAGACACGGCTTTGAGACGTCCTAGGACACTTTAAAACCTTAGGCTCTGATACCAAGTTTATCACGCCCAACCTCGGGGAGCGCGACCGGCGCTCAACCGAGTAAAGCCAGCCGAAAAAGCCCATTAGATTTCCTTTTGTCCAAACTCATCCATGAATAAAGAAGAGATGCACTCCATTAATCAAACACTGAAAAGATTTCATTAACAACTCCCATTTCCTTCCCATTAGCAGCTTCATTCATAATTTCCAAAATATTACAAGTTTATAGATATAATGAAAAATATGTTTACCAAATACCAACATTTCTAGTTCAATTTCCCACATCAAAAGCCACCCACCACCTGTCTATAGAGCCTCTAATAGATACAAAAGAATATGATGATAGTGCCGACGATAAAGCCCGGGCTATACCTCAAAACATAATACATAAGGACAAAAGATATATGACCCCGAATGAGGTGGGACCCACCAAGTCAGCTGGGTAGAGGGTGTACTGCTATCAACAATCAAAGCCGCCTGTTATGGAACCACCTGCATCCATTAAAGATGCAACGCCCCCGGCAAAGGGACGTTAGTACATGTGGAATAGTACTAGTAAGAATGACTAAGCACCCTCTCAATAGAACGAATGATAAAACCAGAATGGACAATCATAAAATCAATGGGAGTCTCAAACAATACCCAAAACATCAAGATAGGAACAAGACTAGTTTTCAAGTGATTTCCATATTTTAAGTTAGGAGATCTTTAGTACCGATATGCCGCCGTTTACCATTTCGATTACAATTTCCAACACAGTCATCACCATCTGTGCGGCATGGAATCTGATCACGACCCGATCGACTTGGTCGTCTCATATGAGACATCAACCACAATCACAATTTTAATTTCAATTTCCAACACAATCACCACCATGTGTGCGGCATAGCATCTGATCACGACCCGATCGGCTAGGCCGCCTCATCCGAGACATCATCCTTTTCTATCAATCACCCTATTTCATACCTCTTTCACATCTTTTTACTTCATTGGCACTAGTGGTCACAATTGTAATATCCCCTTTTTGTGTGGCATGTTGGCCGTATTTCATATTTTTATATTTCGTGCTCACCTTTTCACTTTCAACCATCATCATAGATTTTCAACAAAAAGTCATTTATGTTCAAGACAATAAGCATACATATGAGAAAACAAGAGTCTTAAGTGCATTGATATTTCTTACATAATTGGCATTAGCTATCATTTGAAACGCAAGTTGAAACCATAGCATTTAGCTAAGCAACCAATACTTTGAATACATTACCAAATAGTAGTACAACTTAACAAGAGCATTTGGAATACATATCGAACACAAAAGTCTTTTGAAACAATGTTTATTCGGAATAATCGATTCATAATGAGTAACGTGGTACTTGCAAAGACATTGTGGGGTTCAATTCTATAGGAAGGAGTTTAGCCAACATACCTTGCCTCGAACCTTTTTAAATTACTACAATGTTCCGAAATTCTTAGCTTCTTTGATATATTCGGAAATATAGGAAAATTGAACGCAAATTAGGAGAGATTTTATGGTTCCAGCTCATTTGAGCATTTTATCAACACTAGGTGGGTATTATGATTTCAAGGTCCTCCCATGGTGGATTCTTTCACCACACTATCCAAAGTCTACCTAATTTAGCTCAACATTCTTCCCCCAACCCTTGATGGTACATGCATGTAAAAATAAACAACTCCCACACCCAAGAATTGCCTTACTAATTACATATTTTTAGTTAAATTTCGAAATTAAGGGATAGGGTGTAGAATCTTACCTTTTAGTTGAAGACCTTGTGAATTACCCTCGAGAAATCTTCAAGGTTTGAGCAAAGATGGATGATCAAATCACTTAGAACTCCTCCTCTCTCTAAAACCACCTTCCTCTCTCTCTCTCTCTCTAAAATGTATGTTTGAACCTTCTAAAATGACCTTTAACAGTGTTTTATAAGAATGGGGTCGGGTTTATAAACCTAGAAAAATGAAGCTCTGAAACACCTTCTGTGGTCCCATATGCGACCGCATAATGCTTCTGCAGTCCACAAAATGGGCCGCGAAATGGCCCTTGGAACTGGGCACTCCTGCCCCACTCTACGCCCATTATGCGGTCCGCTGACCTGTTCTGTGGTTGCATAATGTGCTGGAGAACTTCCCTCCAGAAAAATCTTCATGCTGGTTCTGCGCTCCATGTTCGTCCCGCGAATTGGTTTTGCGACCGCATGATTGACCGCACAATACCATCCAAACTTGCCCAGTTTCCTGCTTCACTCTACTGCCATTCTGCGGCCCGCAGAGTGATTCTGCGGTCACATAGTGGGTCGCAGAAATATCTTTTTCTACCAATATTTTTCCTTTACTCCCTAGCGCACTATTCAACATCACCAAACATATTACCTACCTCGCCACCACGGAACCTCGGGTTTTAGGTGGAATTTAATAAGGCTTTATATTCAGGGTGCCAAGGTATTTTCCAAGATTGATTTGTGATCCGGCTAAGACCATGTGAAGATGAGGTCATCAGATTTCCTAAAGATAGCTTTTAGGTCTCATTATGATCATTATGATTTCTTGGTGATATCATTTGGTTTGACTAATTCCTAGCAGCTTTCCTAGATTTGATGAAGCGAGTGTTCAAACCTTACTTGGATTCCTTTGTGATTATTGATGAAAATCTAGTTTACTCTTGTAGTAGAGAGGAGGATGAGAAGCACTTGTAAATTATGTTTTAGACGTTGAAGGATCTTCTTTTTTATGCCAAATTTCAAAGTGTGGGTTCTGGTTGGACTTAGTTGCACTCTTGGGTCATGTTGTGTCTTGTGATAGTATCAAGTTTGATCTTAAGAAGATTGAGGCAGTTCGGAATTGGCGTAGACCTCCTTCAGCTATAGAGATTCAAAGTTTCTTTGGTTTGGTGGGCTACTATCCCCACATTGTGAATTGGTTTTCATCTATCGCAGCCACATTGACCCTAGTTGACTCGGAGGGCGCTCTTTTCATATGGTCTAATGAGTGTGAGGGAAACTTTCAGAAGCTCAAGACTACTTTGACTACAGCTCCAGTGTTTGTGTTGCCTTCGGGGCCTTATACTGTATTGTGATGCTTCGCCTGTTGGACTTGGGCAGTATTGATAAAGGATGGTAGGGTGATTTCCTACACGTCTCGCCAGTTGAAGATCTATGAGAAAAACTACCTCGTGCATGGTTTGGAGTTGGCAACTATTGTGCACACACTCAAGATTTGGAGGCACTAATCATACGACATGTCATGTGAGTTCTACACTGAGCATCGAAGTCTCCAACATTTGTTCAAGCAAATCGATTTGAGTTTGAGACAGCGGAGATGGTTAGAGACATTGGAAGACTATGATATCACTATTTTATACCATCCGAGCAAGGCAAAGATGGTAGCTGATGCATTGAGTAGAAAGGCGGAGAGCATGGATAGTTTGGAATTTATACCAGCAATGGAGAGGCCATTTGCTATTGATGTTCAGACCTTGGCTAACAGATTGATGAGATTGGATATTTTAGAACCTAGTAGGGTTGTTGCTTATGTTGTGGCGTAGTCATCTTTGTTGGAGCGCATCAACGCTCACCAGTTTAATGATCCTCTTTTGTTGGTGTTAAAGGAAACAGTGCAGAGAGGTGGAGCAAAGAAGGTTGTGATTAGGGATGATGGTGTTATGCGGCTTCAGGGCCGGATTTGTGTTCTGAAATTTGATGGTTTGAGGGAATTGATTCTTGAGAAGGCTCATAGCTCGCGGTATTCTTTTCATCCAGGTATCACGAAGATGAAGAAATATATTGTTAGGCATGTTTCACGATGTTCGACTTGCTAGAAGGTGAAGTATGAACATCAGAAATCATGTTAGTTAACTTAGAGTTATGGAATACCAGAGTGGAAGTGGGAGCACATTACTATAGACTTTATGGTAGGATTACCATGGACTTTGAAGATGTTTGATATTGTTTGGGTCATTGTGGATAGATTGTAAGTCCGCGCATTTCATTCCGGTGATGACTTCTTATACATCAGAGAGGTTGGCCCAAACCGCATCTGCGACCAATCCTTCGCTTCTGCGACCAGGCACCTGTGGCCAAAACTCCGCAGGTGCAATCGCACCAGACCTGGTGCACTTCAGCAATCCTTCAATTCTAAACTTCGATCCGTTGACCATCTGTACTCCACCCGAGGCCCCCGGGATCTCAACCAAACATACCAACAAGTCCTAAAGCACGATACGAACTTAGTTGAGGCCTCATATCACATCAAAAACATGAATGCACCTCAATTCAAGCCTAATGAAAACTAAGAAATTTCAACTTCTACAATCGATGTTGAAACCTATCAAATTAAGTCCGATAGACCTCAAATTTTGCACACAATTCATAAATGACACAACGGACCTACTCAAACTCCCGAAACCAAAATCCGAGCCCGTAATCACAAAGTCAACTCTTGGTTGAACTTCTCAATTTTCAAAACTTCTAATTTTTCAACTTTCGCTATTTCAAGCCTAAATCAACTACGGACCTCCAAATCACTACCCGAACACACTCCTATGTCCAAAATTATTTGCACATAAGTCAACATCCGGTCAACCCTTTTCAACTTAAGCTTTCGACCTTGAGACTAAGTGTCTCAACTCATTCCGGAACATCCCTATTACAGCACCAACTACCCCGGAAAGTCACGTAGCAATAATTTAGCATAGAATAAGCAGAAAATGGAGGAACAGGGCTACAACCCGCAAAACGACGGACCGGATCGTTACAATAAGTGTTGAAAGAAGGCATGCTGGAAGGGGAAGTATCTCAGAAAAAAAGATCTAACATTGATTTATGTGTAACTAAAGGGCCATACATAGGTTTATAAAAAGAAACGAAGGCCATATATAAGAGGTTAAGAAGTTGGATCTTCATTTTAATTTAAAACTCATTCACATTCAAATTTAAAAATCTTATCAATGGTTATACCATTTGGCATCATATACAGAAAAAGAAACTACTACTCATTCAAATTGAATTTTTAGTTTTTTTTATTTTTTTCATATTTTTTTTTTATTTTAAAATATTTTAAACCCTCAACTTGAAACTACTCCCCAATTTGAATGGGTATTTCTTATACATATATTTTTATTTTTTATAGATAATTATAAGATATCTAAATTTCTTAAATCAAAAAGAGTAACCAATTAATTCAAAATTTAAAATTCAAAGGTGTTTTAGTTAGAAAGGTAGTTTATTTTGTCTTAACAATGCCACTTGACTTTTTGTGGTTCTGACACTTGGTTTAATGAGATTGTTTTTCTTCTACTTTTAATTATAGATAGATTTATATAAATACATTTTCCTCTCAGATTACTTGCCAAAATTAAGTCTACAAATAAGGCATGGTAGAAGGGGAGGGAAAAAATCTAACATTGATTTATGTGTAACTGAAAGGCCATACATAATTTATCAACAAAAAAAAAAAATGAAAGGCCATACATAAGAGGTTAAGAAGTTGGAACTTCATTTTAATTTAAAACTCGTTCACATTCAAATTTAAAAATCTTATCAATGGTTATGTCATTTGGAATCATATATATAGGAAGAAACTACTCATTCAATTTGAATTTTTAGTTTCTTATGTTTTCTTATTTTAAAATATATATATATATATATATATATATATATATATATATATATATATATATATATTATCTTTTTAATTATAGATATTTATAAGATATTTTTATTTATTAATTCAAAATGAGTAACCAATTAATTTAAAATTTAAAATTCAATGGTTTTTTAGTTAGAAAGGTAGTTTAGTTTGTTTTAACAATGACACGTGGCTTTTTGTGGTTATGTCACTTGGTTTAATGAGATTATTTTTCTTCTACTTTTAATTATAGATAGATTTATATAAATCTCATTTTCCTCTCAGATTACTTACTAAAAGTAAGTCTTGAAAGAAGGTGTGGTAGAAGGGGAAGTATCTGGAAAAAAAAAAAAATCTAACATTGATTTATGTGTAATTGAAGCGCCATAAATAGGTTTATCAAAAAAGAATGAAGGGTCATACATAAGAGGTTAAGAAGTTGGAACTTCATGTTAATTTAAAACTCGTTCACATTCAAATTTAAAAATCTTATCAATGGTTATGTCATTTGGAATCATATATATAGGAAGAAACTACTCATTTATTATGAAATTTTAGTTTTTTTATTTTTTCTTATTTTATTTTCTTATCTTAAAAAATTTTTAAACTTCAACTTGAAACTATTCTCCAATTTGAAGGGGTAGTTTTTTTTATATATATTTTTTTAATTATATATAATTAAAAATATTTATATTTCTTAATTCCAAAAGAGTAACCAATTAATTAAAAATTAAAAATTCAAAGGATTTTTAGTTAGAAAGGTAGTTTATTTGGTCTTAACAATGCCACTTCGCGTTTTGTGGTTATGCCACTTGACTTACTGAAATTGCTTTTTCTTCTGCTTTTAATTATAGATAGATTTATATAAATCTCATTATCCTTTCAGATTACTAGGCAAAAGTAAGTCTTGAAAGAAGACATGGTAGAGGGGGAAGTATCTCAAAAAAAAAAAGATCTAACATTGATTTTTGTGCAACTGAAGGGCCATACATAGGTTTATCAAAAATAAAATGAAGGGCCATACATAAGAGATTAAGAAGTTGGAACTTCATTTTAATTTAAAACTCATTCAAATTCAAATTTAAAAATCTTATCAATGGTTATGTCATTTGGCATCATATATATAGGAAGAAACTACTCATTCAATTTGAATTTTTAGTTTTTTATGTTTTCTTATTTTAAAAAAATTTTAAAACTTCAATTTGAAACTACTCCCCAATTTAAATGCGTAGTTATTTTATATATATATTTTTGTTTTTTTATTATAGATATTTATAAGATATCTTTATTTATTAATTTAAAAAGAGTAACCAGTTAATTCAAAATTTAAAATTCAATGGTTTTTAAGTTAGAAAGGTAGTTTATTTTGTCTTAACAATGACACGTGGCTTTTTGTGGTTATGTCACTTGGTTTAATGAGATTGCTTTTTCTTCTAATTTTAATTATAGATAGATTTATATAAATCACATTTCCTCTCAGATTACTTGCCAAAAATAAGTCTTGAAAGAAGGCATGGTAGAAGGGGAAGTATTTGAGAAAAAAAATCTAACATTGATTTATGTGTAACTGATGCGCCATAAATAGGTTTATCAAAAAAGAATGAAGGGTCATACATAAGAGGTTAAGAAGTTGGAACTTTATTTTAATTTAGAAGTCATTCACATTCAAATTTAAAAATCTTATCAATGGTTATGTCATTTAGCATTAAATATATAGGAAGAAACTATTCATTCAATTTGAATTTTTAGTTTTTTATTTTTTCTTATTTTGGTTTTCTTATTTTAAAATATTTTAAAACTTCAACTTGAAATACTCCCCAATTTGAATGGATAATTTTTTAGTTTTATATTTTTGTTTTTTTTATTATAGTTAATTATACGATATTTATATTTATTAATTCAAAAAGAGTAACCAATTAATTCAAAATTTAAAATTCAAAAAGGTTTTTAGTTAGAAAGGTAGTTTATTTGTCTTAACAATGCCATTTGGCTTTTTGTAATTATGCCACTTGGCTTAATGAGATTGTTTTTTCTTCTATTTTTAGTTATAGATAGATTTGAACATAGATTGTAAATATATATACATTATGTAATTAAGGAGCCTCAATAAAAATGGTAAATAAGTTTACAATTAAGGGGGTGTATATATATATATATATATATATATATATATATATATTGTAAACTTATTTACCATTTTACCATTTATATGCGTAAAAATCCCAAAAAGAAATTAGTTACGGTCCTTGGTATCTTTTATTTGTTACTCCTTTAAAGTATAATAAGCAACTATTTACACTTGCCTACTATTAAAGCAAAACCCACTAGCGTCAAGCGAATGACCATATCTTCTTGTTTTCGTTAGTAAGATACAAATAATTGCACGTTATACTAGTTTCAATATGCAATTGATCCAGAACTGCAATATAACTCCTTTTGACCACCAAGAGGCCCATAGAACGCCTCGTCTTAACTCTGAAGCAGAACTTGCTTGTAGCTCAATTTGTTCAAAGGAGAAGGACATAAGATTATGGCCAATTATATTTAGCCATAATACATCTGTCACTCCTCTTTTTTTGAGCGAGACTTTACTAAACCTTTTAAATAAATAAAAGATCTAATAAAAACTCGAAAAAAAGATTTTTAATAGTGACAAAAATAAATTTAGAGTCGCCACCTGACGATTGATTCCGGTGTGTCAGGCCACCATTTTAGAACTTAGACTCGAAGTCAAGTTCGTACCAGAGATTTGGATAAGGGGGTTCATTTGACTTGGGGAGAAGGTGTTAGGCATTCCCCGAGTCCCGTGAAAAATCATGGTTGCGTACTCAATTTAGTTGGCTTTAGAATATTCAAATCGAGATAAAACAAATACAGAAGAGATAAAAAACAAACACACATGAGGCTCGAGGTCATTCCCACCTAATAAAAGGAAAACAAAACTAAAACTGAAATGCTACGAGTTTTACTTTAGGCCTTCAAATACAAATAACTCGGGGCATTCCCCGGAATATAATATACACAAGTCCTTCGGGGCATTCCCCGGATGAATTTAACTAAAGGAACGACCTCGAACCTCAAAAATTAATAAAATATCCTAAGCTTGCCTACCCGAGTGATGACGGCCTAGCATGCTACTAATGGGTAATGAAATAAAAGTATTAATTTAAACTATAACTCAATTGAATAAGGTGATACGGTAAGAACAATAATCAAAACTTAAATGGCAGACCACGTCCATGTAAAGCCCATAATGTCAACCAAACAATTTACTTTAATTTTGGGGAAATTTTGAAGCTGATTTTGGACTGGTTTCAAGCTGAAATTGGGGCTGTTTTGGGGGAGTTTTCGGGCTGTAATTTACAGCTGATTTCAGCTGCGTTTTGGGCTGGATTTGAGCTGGAATTTCAGCTTACTTCATGGAATTTTCAAGACTGGATTTGAGCTGGAATTTCAGCTTACTTCAGGGAGTTTTCAAGCTATTCCCATCGCTAGAAATGTAGTTTTAGTGGTGGGTTTTTGAGAGGTGTAGATGCTGCGTTTTTGCAGCTATATATGTTCTCTGCAATCAAGCTCTAGAGGAAGGAAGGAGAAGGCAATTGACATGGTTTGCTCATGAGGAGGAAAAGGGACAGATTTTGTATGTTCTTTTCTCTTTTTTTTCTTCCTCCCCTCGCTACTGTTCCCCTTCCAGAATTTAATTCTGTTATCAGTCAGCCTCCCCATGGAATTCGTGAGTGGGCTCTTAGGTAGTGGGGGAATTTTGGGGATTTTGTCAGACTTAGTTAGGATTGGGAGAGAGAAAATGGGGCTGGGTTTTGGGTTGTGGAATTTGGGCCTCCCTTTGAATTGGGCTCGAATTTAATAAATTTGGGCCAAAGAATAAAAATCTGAACATCCAGCCCAATATATAAGACTTTAATTGAATTTAAAAGATAAGAGCTTGGAACTATTTTGATATATTTTTTTAATTTTGAACCTAATAAGAAAAATAGAACTAGATTTAATAATAAAATGGATTCCTACAAAAATAGGCTCCAATAATTATTCTAAAAAGTATTATGGTTGTTAGAGGTGATTCTAGTACGTGGGTCAAAAATTACATGTCTACAGCTGCCCCTTTTTGACGGGAAACATGGAGTGTTTTCAGGCAAAGAACAACAAGACATGTTTTTGACCCGACTTCTGCTTGTGAAAACAAAAATTGAAGGAAATAGAATGTGACGAGCCCTGGTATTTGAGCTGCCTACATATCCTTGGTTATAAAGGAATCAGGCCACGTGTAGTTCATAATTTAGAATGGCAGTGGAGTACCGAGGTGGGAAGTCGAGTGAAGTGCCGTCGAGGTTCCGATTCGCGGTTCCTGCCACTACATCAAAGGAAATCAAATAAGAAAAAATTACATAAAATTACAAAATCCTATCTATTCTTCTATCTTGAATCTTCTCTCGGTCTTGTTGTGCATCTCGAACTGCTAACTTGCATTCTTGAGGCAAGCTTCTTGCTGCTCTAACTTGATTCGACCCTATTCTTCAGGCGGGCTCCTGGTGCTTCTTGAAATAAACTTTTAAAATAAATTCCCTCATTTTCCAGGTGGGCACCTGACTGCTAAAATTTGAGTTATATTCCCTCGTTATCCAGGTGGGCGCCTGATCGCTAAGACTTGAATGTATTCCCTCGTTATCCAGGTGGGCGCCTGATTGCTAAGACTTGAATGTATTCCCTCGTTATCCAGGTGGGCGCCTGATACTACAATAAAGCAGACAAAACAAAAGAAAATTTTCTGCCCCAGTTTGGAACCAGGGCATATTTGCGGGAATTAATCGAATTATGTTACCTAAAACTTAAATCCCATTATCCAGGTAGGTCCTGAAAATTTAAAAATTAAATCCCATTATCTAGGAGGGTCCTGAAAAATTTAAAAATTAAATCCCATTATGCAGGAGGGTCCTGAGAAATTTAAAACTAATTCCCATTATCCAGGAGGGTCCTGAAAATTTAAAAAGCTAATTCCCATTATCCAGGAGGGTCCTGAAAATTTAAAAACTAATTCCCATTATCTAGGAGGGTCCTGAGAAATTCAAAAACTAATTCCCATTATCCAGGAGGGTCCTGAAAATTTAAAAACTAATTCCCATTATCCAGAAGGGTCTTGAAAATTTAAAAGTTAATTCCCATTATCCAGGAGGGTCCTGAAAATTTTAAAGACTAATTCTCATTATCCAGGAGGGTCCTGAAAATTTAAACCTAATTCTCATTATCCAGGAGAGTCCTGAAAATTTAAAACTAATTCCCATTATCCAGGAGGGTCCTGAAAATTTAAAAAACTAATTCCCATTATCCAGGAGGGTCCTGAAAATTTAAAAACTAATTCCCATTATCCAGGAGGGTCCTGAAAATTTAAAAACTACTTCTCATTATCCAGGAGGGTCCTGAAAATTTAAAAAGCTAATTCCCATTATCCAGGAGGGTCCTAAAAATTTAAAAACTACTTCTCATTATCCAGGAGGGTCCTGAAAATTTAAAAAGCTAATTCCCATTATCCAGGAGGGTCCTGAAAATTTAAAAACTAATTCCCATTATCCAAGAGGGTCCTGAAAATTTTGAAAACTAATTCCCATTATCTAGGAGGGTCCTGAAAATTTAAAAAGCTAAATTTACCTGGGCCATGCTCTCTGCTTGGGGGAATTCTGAATGGAAACTTTTGCCTCCCAAGCCATGTTTTCTTCGCAAGAAGGCTTTGTTGATTAACAAATTTTCATGCCTCCTGTTTCAGATAAAATCTTGTTAGTTTGAAATATGTGGTGGTTAGTTTGCAGCATCATTGCTGAGGGTTTGCTTCTGCTGGGAAATATGTTCAAGTTTTCACTCTTGCTGGGGAATCTGTTTCTGCTGACTGCCATGCTTCATTCTGATCAGCGGCTTTGAGCGAGCAAAGAGTGGTTTGACCTTTGATTGATATTGGATCACAAAATCTGAACGACCCGAATTTCTTAACCTTGCATTTTGCATTGCATTTCCATTCCGGACACTGTTGCATCCTTGTATTTCCTCAAAACTCAAAAAATTGCCTTACTGCCTGAACTTTTAACTATTCGCATACCCTCATTCCAAGTCATAATATGCTTGGCCGAGTTTCGCTTTGTGCAATTGAGAAGCTGGTAGTAAGCTTTGGAATCCTTTTCCTACTTATTTGACTTAGGCTAATTCGAAAGAAACTCCTAATGACAGACTCAAAAAGCAAAGCGTAATGATTTTGGGACAAAAGATCAAAGGTTTGAACACAAATGTTTATGCGAAGGAAATTTAAAAGGGAAAGACTTATCTGGGAAAATGGCCGGCTCCAATGATCATGACATGCATTTCGGATTGATCAGCCTGATCCACCCAACCAATCATATTCAGCTCACGGCATGAGTCCATACCTCGTAAACCAGCTTTCACTGATCCCATTTCTCTGTAAAGTTGTGAGCCCACTTGACTTGTAGTGTCCCGAAAGTTTTCACTAATCAGCTTCTCTCATTTGTTTAACTCTCAACTCACCATCGTCTTATGGTGCCCGTGAGGGTTTTCACCAATAAGACTCTCTCATTTTGAATTTTCTCTCATCTCACCATCGCCTTACGGTGCCCGTGAGGGTTTTCACCAATAAGACTCTCTCATTTTGAATTTTCTCTTCTCATGAATGGAGTGTTGCCCCTGATGCGAATCATGTCTCTACCTCGCTTGACCCGGCATCCCCGAAGATTGATCGGAAGGTCTTCTTTGGACTGTAATGTGGGCTTCTAGACAGGGTTAGAAAGGAAAGGGCGGCATAAAAGTTCAAAATAATTCAAGATAAAAATAGGGGTAAAATTACAACTTTTGGAATTGGGTCTTTTCAAATTCAAAAACTTTTGCCCCAGTTTCTTTGGGGCCTGGGGGGCCTTTTAATTTTTATCTGGATGGGACCGAACCGTAAGGCTGCCTACGTATCCTTAAAAGGAATCAGGTCGAACGTAGTTCAAACATTTTCCCCTTTTCCTTTTGTTTGTTTGTTTCTTTCCTTTTTTCTTTTTCTTTTCTCATTTCTTTCTTTCTTTTCGTTTTCGTTTTTTTTTCTTTTCTTTTTCTTTTCTTTTCCTACTTTTCGTTTTCTGCTACAGATTCCAAAAGAGGGATGTGAAAGAAAATAAATAAGGCTCAAAAGGGTAGACAAAGGATGAAAGTGTTTGGGTAGCGGAATAAAATGCCTTCGTCATTTCAACTTCGACTGTGCCAAGTACAAAATACAATTGAAGATGAGCAAAGAATTCATACATAATACCTCTTAACTGCATCAAAATTGACAGCCATATCTACACATTTACCTTCCACGTCTGTTAAATACAAGGCACCATT
>MCJB01041809.1:6512-46676 GCA_002018475.1 Nicotiana obtusifolia
AAGGGGTGTTGTCCCCGGTTTCTTCTTCTTCTTCTTCGCTCCCACTCTCTTCTTCCTCGGAAGAGGTTTCTTCTCCACTTGAGCTTTCCTTGGCTTGCTGCGTTCGACTTGTTTGACCAATGACTGGATTATAGTTCGTTGGTTTGGCGCTAAAAATGGCATGCCTAAGGAATGCTCGAAGACCGGCATCAAAATCATCGACTTTCTTTTCAATCCGGTTGCGATGAGAGCTAAATCCCGCAATTTGCGCGGAGAGTGACTCAAGAGTCACGGAAGAAGTAGTAGCTTGAGAAGGATATTGAGGAGGCTCTTGAGGAGGAGCTTGAATCCGACGTGGGTGACGTTCCGTACCCTTCTTGAAAGAAGAGTCCGTCACCGACCAATTCTTCGTGGCCTTGGTCAAGGGGCCAACATTAACCGTGACCTCATGGAATGTGAGAATGTTCATGATAAGGAAAGCATAGGGAAGTGGTTCCCCCTCACGAATGTAATCAAACATGTGGATCATAATCAACTTTGTCCAATTTATTTCCGCCTCATTTATGATGGCATGCATAATCTTCACATCTTCGGCCGAGAGACTGGTGTGGGAGAATTTTCTCGGCTTAAGAATTTTTGTGATGATGTAGAAGAGTAGCCGAAACTCTTCATGCATGTTCGTGATGGTTGGACGGCGGTTGGTTGTTCGTAGGACTTGTCCACCAATTCCGATTTCCTCCAAAAATGCTGCCTCATTGAAGGCCGCGCCTTCTCTCCCGGTTTAGTTGCGGATGTCATTACCATCGGTTGGAAGTCCCGCAATTTCCGAGAAGATTTCCTCGGAGAGGAAAATCTCCGTTCCATTGACGGAGGAGATGAGGTCCCCGTCTACTCTTCGAAGATTCGAGTAGAAAGATCAAATGAGATCCTCTTGGATGAACTCTTGGTGATTGTAGACAACGCCTATGAGTTCACGTGAGTTCACGGCGTGAAGCAAACGAAGGTATCCTTTCAACTCGAAATATGTGGTCCTCACGTATTGTGGAGGGAGGATTTCCCGCCTCTCGAAGTGGTCGCGAAATCGTCGCAACTCGGTTCGAGATGAGAACCATAAGTATGATCCGTCCTTGTATTTGACGGCATTCTTTGGTGGTTGGTTGCTTGGGGCTGCCATGAAGAAGAAGAAAAAAAATGTGAAGAGAGGAAGATGAAAGAGCTTAAATTTTGAGAGTATAGGTGTTCAAGAGTGTAGGAAATGAGGTAAAATGAGTTAGAGACTCCCTTTTATAGAGGATGGGAGTCAAAGAGCCGTTGGTGGGCTAATTGTGACAAATTGCACTTCCAACGGACAAAAACGGCTATATTTTTGAAAAAATCCGTCAAACAATCGATTGTTTAACCTTGACAATCGATTGTTGGGTTCTTCCAACGGTCAGAATTAAAAAATTTGGCTTGAAAATCGATTGTTTGGAGGGAACAATCGATTGTTCACTTGGACAATCAATTGTCTATTTGTGACAATCGATTATTTTGAAGTCTGGAATTTCCAACATTCCAGTTAATTTGGACAATCGATTGGGTGAGCTGACAATCAATTGTTTACTGGATAATCGATTGTGTTGAGGCAATAATAGATTATTTAGCTCCTGGGCCTTCCAACTGACTTTAACAATCGATTGCTTTGAAGATGACAATCGATTGTTGAACCTTCTGACGTGAAAAACTATTTGTTGAAGTCTAAAACTTTCTCGATTTTGTTCCCCTTGTTCAAAGACTCATCCAAATGATGAGGAAACCTGCAAAATAAATGTAAACGTCTCCGACGCTCAAGTTAGTAATGTTCAATAACAAAAAAAATGCACATATTTAGATCATTGTGGAGTCAAGGATTCCGAGTTCGCTTCGAATACGGAAGAACTACTCTTTCTCTAAAGGTTTCGTGAAAATGTCGGCTAATTGGTATGCGTTTCCACAAACTCAATCTCGTCATCACCTTTGAGAACACGATCTCTAATGAAATGATGCCTAATGTCAATGTGCTTTGTTCTCAAATGAAGAACGGGGTTCTTTGTGAGACTAATGGCACTAGTATTGTCACACCTAATTGGGATATGATCAAGACGTAGGCCATAATCCACGAGTTGTTGTTTCATCCAAAGGACTTGAGCACAACAACTTCCGGCGGCTACATATTCTGCTTCGGTGGTGGATAAAGCAACACTAACTTGTTTCTTACTAAACCATGAAACTAACGAACTACCAAGCAAGTGACAAGTGCCGCTCGTGCTTTTCCTATCCAATCTGCATCCCGCAAAGTCAGAATCAGAATAGCCAACAAGGTGGCAAGATGAACCTTTGGGATACCAAAGTCTCACGTCCATCGTACCAACAAGGTATTTCATTATCCGTTTCACTGCGGTTAAGTGTGATTCCTTCGGACAAGATTGATATCGGGCACAAACAAAAACACTAAACATAATATTGAGACGACTTGCGGTAAGATAAAGAAGGGATCCGATCATACACCTCTATATTTCTTGACTTCTACCTCTTTGCCTTTCTCTTCTTTGTCAAGTGTTCCCGAAGTGCCCATAGGAGTTGGCATTGCTTTGGCGTCAATCATTTCAAAGCGCTTGAGCAACTCCTTGCAATACTTTGGTTGGTAAATGAAAGTGCCCTCTTTCATTTGCTTCACTTGTAAGCCCAAGAAGAAGTTAAGCTCACCCATCAAAGACATCTCAAACTCCTTTGTCATTAGCTTGGAAAACTCCTTGCACAAAGACTCATTAGTAGCACCGAAAATAATGTCATCTACGTAAACTTGGACCAAGAGGATGTTATTGTTTTTATTCTTGATAAAAAGTGTGGTGTCAACCTTTCCCCTTTTGAACCCATTGTCCAAAAGAAACTTACTCAAATGCTCATACCAAGCTTAGGGAGCTTGTTTAAGACCGTAGAGTGTTTTCTTGAGTTTGAAGACGTGATCGGGAAACTCAAAGTTTTCAAAACCCGGGGATTGGTCAACATACATTTCCTCTTGAATAAAACCATTGAGAAAGGCACTCTTAACATCCATTTGGAAAAGTTTAAAGTCCATAGATGAGGCAAAAGCAAGAAGTAAACGAATAGCTTCTAAACGTGCTACCGGTGCATATGTTTCTTCGAAATCAATGCCTTCTTCTTGATTGTAGCCTTTAGCTACGAGCCTAGCTTTGTTTCTACTGATTACTCCATTTTCATCTAACTTATTTCGAAAAACCCATTTCGTACCAATTATTGTATGATCATCGGGTCTTGGCACCAATTCCCAAACGTCATTTTTGTTTGAATTGGTTAAGCTCCTCTTGCTTTGCCAAGGTCCAATGTTCATCGTTAATTGCTTCGGAAATGGTTTTTGGTTCAAATTGAGAAACAAAAGCCATGTGAGTGATTGTGTTCCTAAGAGAGTTGCGAGTGCTTACCCTTCGGTTGATGTCACCGATTACCTTGTCTAGTGGATGATCTCTAGACGTTCTCCACTCCTTAGGAAGTTCCTCTTGTTCTTATTTTTGTTCCTCTTGAGGCCTCTCACAATCATCCTTCTTGGTATGGCTTGGACCTTCATCATCATCAAGATGGATTCTTTCCAACGAATCTGCAAGGTCATCACAAACATCCTTTCTCGGCAAGCGAGGGTCACTTTCGGCAAAGACCACGTGTGGTGACTCCTCAATAGTCAAGGTGCGTTTGTTAAAGACTCTATAGGCCTTACTACGTAATGAATAACCAAGAAAGATGCCTTCATCGGATTTTGCATCAAATTTTCCCAAATTATCTTTTCCATTGTTATGAACAAAACATTTGCAACCAAAGACTCGAAGATGGGAAATGTTAGGCTTTCTTCCTTTGTACAATTCATAGGGCGTTTTCATGAGTATCGGTCTAATGACGGCTCGGTTTAACACGTAACTCGCGGTACTCACGGCATTGGCCCAAAAGTATTTAGGAACTTTTGCCTCATTGATCATAGTTCTAGCCATCTCTTCAAGAGATCTATCCTTACTTTCCACCACTCCATTTTGTTGTGGTGTACGAGGGGCTGAGAAGTTATGATCAATGCCAAGTTCGTCACAAAAGACATCGAAATCGTCTCTGTCGAACTCTCCCCCATGGTCACTTCTAATGGCTACTATGTTACAATTCTTTTCATTCTGAACCTTTTTAGTGAATTTTCTAAAAACATCAAATGCCTCACTTTTGTGAGTAAGAAACAATGTCCATGTAAACCTAGAATAGTCATCAACAATGACAAAGACAAAGTAATTGCCGCCAAAACTCTTCGTCCTAGAAGGTCCGATGAGATCCATGTGCAAAAGTTGTAAAGGCCTAGTCATAGAAACCACATTCTTAGACTTGAACGATGCCTTTACTTGTTTTCCCTTTTGACACGCATCACAAACGGAGTCCTTTTCAAACTTAAGTTTTGGAATGCCAATTACTAAGTCTTTGGAGATCAATTTGTTTAAGTGACCCTTGTTGATATGAGCTATTCTACGATGCCATAGCCATGTGTCTTCCTCTTTACTCATAAGGCACTTAGCAACATTTGATGAAGTACCTTCTAAGTCAACCATATAAATGTTATCAATTCTATCGCCTCGTAGAATTACCTCATTGTCACTAAGGCGTTCTACGGTGCAAGTCTTAGAATTGAAAGTAACACGATTCCCCTTGTCACACAATTGACTTATGCTCAAGAGGTTGTGTTTAAGACATTTAACTAACAAAACATCATCAATAGAGGAGGAAGGATTTTTACCGACCGAACCAATGCCGATAATTTTTCTTTTGTTGTTGTCACCAAAGATGACATGTCCTCCCTCTCTTGGTTTGATACTCAAAAACTTGGATGCATCACCGGTCATGTGCTTGGAGCATCCGCTATCAAGGTACCAAAGTACACTTGATACCTTCAAGCACACTTGCAATCAATTTAATGATGGGGTTTAGGTACCCAAGTATTTTTGGGTCCTCTAGGGTTAGTGGCATAATAGTGTGTGTCACTTTGAGTGAAGTGCCTATGTCTAGAGTAGCGAACCGATGCTATGTGGCATACCCTATCACAATAGTGGCAAACTACGTTTGGGTTCCACATGTACCTAGGAGAGTAGTATGCACTAGGCTTATAAAAGTTTTTTTTTTAGGTTGTGCTACTTCATTTCTCCTATGGTTGTTGTGTCTAGGCTTTCTAGTGATTTGGTTATTAGGCCTAGTATTTTTCTTTCTAGGTGATCTAGTCTTAGTGATCCTAGTTTCATCCTTACTAGATTGGCTATCACTTGTTTTACTTGATACTTCCCTAGGTTGGGTTTTAGGTTGACAAGGTTGTTTCCTAATTTTGTTCTTGTTTTTGCCCTTATTTTTCTTATAGCCTAGTCCTTCTTTAGCAACATGAACTTGATCTAAAATAAGGTTCAAATCCTTTTGAGGCTTGTTGAATTTGTCAAGAGTTGCCTCTAACTTTTCAACTTGAGCCTTAAGGGATTTGCAAGATTTACAAGAACCACTTGAGCTCTCGGGTTTGTCGGCACTTCTTTTTCCAAAAAAATTATTTTCTTCTTTGACTTTCTCATTATCTTTTGTCAATTTTTATAACTCTTTTCCGGAGTCCAAGAGTTCTTTCTTCAAAGATTTGTTTATGTTTTTAATGCCAACAAACTCCTCATAGAGTTCTTCAAGAGCATTTTGCAATTTTTCCAAAGTGTAAGAGTTATTAGAAAGTTTGGTACTAAACTCTTCGTCTTCTTGAGGAGTATCCTCAATGGCTATGAGACAAAGATTAGCGACTTCCTCTCCATCGCTTGACTCGTTGCCGGAGTCATCTTCTTCCCAAGACATGAAAGCCCTTTGCTTCTTGTTGGGCTTTTTCTTTTCGGCTTTGGCATTTGGGCAATAAGGTTTGATATGCCCAACTTCTCCACAACCGTAGCACTTTGGAGGTGCTTGCTTCTTGGTCTTCTTTTCTTGTTCCATTCTCATGAATTTGTGGAATTTTTTGATGACCATGCTATATTCTTCATCATCACTACTAGAGTCCTTGGCCTCCTTGACCTTCTCCCTTGAGGTTGATGACTTGAGTTCCAAGCTCTTCTTCTTCTTTTCATCATCAAGGACCATGGGCTTGTTGAGGTGAGTAGTTTCATAAGTGATGAGGTTACCTCTAAGCCCATCATAAGTAACCTTGGTGGAGGTGGCGGCTTCTTGGATTGCATCCACCGTAGATTGCCATTCCGATTTGAGACTTCGGAGTATCTTCCTCACAAGCTCTTCTTCGTAGTAGATTTTCCCAAGAGCATCAAGATCATTGATGATGTTTGAAAACCGTTCAAAGTTCTTCTCAATCTTTTCATCATCCTTCATCCTAAAAAGTTCATACTCATGGGTTAGGAGATCAATTTTAGCTTTTCGGACTTGAGACGTACCTTCGTAGGTGATTTCAAGTTTGTCCCACATCTCCTTGGCGGTCTTGCACCTTGAGATTTTCCGGTAATCATCCGGATTCACAACATAATAAAGCATGTTGACAGCCCGTGCATAAGCTTCAACCTTCTTGATATCTTCATCGGTGTATTCCTTTTCTGGTTTAGGAACCGTCTCCTCGCCAACCTTTTTGGTGATTGGTTCCTCACCGTTTTCGATGATTAGCCATAATTTGAAGTCGGTGGCTCGTACGTATATCCTCATACGTTCCTTCCAATAGGTGTAATTAGTCCTATCGAAGAGAGGTGGTCTCGACGTGGATTGCCCTTCACCTATACCTGCGTATAAATTTCTAGAAGAAGCCATTCTATCGTTTTCTCAATCGATTAAGGCTTGAAGAGAATTAGGCACTGATACTAATTCTTAGAAAATACGCCCAACGCTAGAGGGGGAGGGGTGAACAGCGTTGTAAGGAACATTTAAAAATTTTTGCAATATAAATGAAGAATTAAAAGCGTAAGTGCGAAAATAAAAGAGCGAAGGATAAATTGAGGAAATTAAAAGAAGAACATATAGACCAATATATAGTGGTTCACTACAAATTGTAGCTAGTCCACTCCTCGAGAGACTCTCTCGAGTATTCCACTACCTTCGTTAAGCTTCCGGGTGCCTGACAAACCGTTTACAACACGAACGCTTGAGTCACACAAGCTTCATCAACAACCAAGGAAGAATCTCTTCCTAACTACAACAAAGGACAACCTCCCAAAGGTGTAGGACAACACACAAACCACTCAAAAAGTGTTCTATCAAAAGAGTAGATAGAGTGAAATAGTTTACGCTCAAAAACACAACTCTTTTCTTCAAGAAATGGCTCAAAATAGCTTGAATGATTATGAAAACTTGAAGCAATTAAATCTTATGATTATGAAGAAGTGTTGTATTTAAAATGAGGCTTGAAGGGGTCTATTTATAACCCGAAAGCCTCAGGTATCCGTTGGGAACATTGGCTAGGCTCCTATTTCAATAAACAAGAGCTAGGGGACAAAGGTTGTTCTGTCCATTGCCAACAATCGATTGTCCTTAACAAACTAGCCGTTGGGCTCCAACGGTAACCTGACAATCGATTGTTAAAGTCACTGGAACTCAATAATCGATTGTCAAAGCCAGACAATCGATTGTTGGAGTCCACTGGAATTCAACAATAGATTGCATTGCCAGACAATCTATTGTTGGCCAGTGTCTATCCCACGATCGATTGTCTTGACAAGACAATCGATTGTTGGCCTGGTATCCAACAATTTGATTGTTTAAAAAATGTTTTAATGTTTATTTTAATATTATGAAATTGAGCCAAGTTCTTAAAAAACGAGAGTCGATTCGAGAACACATTAAGATTCAAGACAACATCTTCAGTCTTCAATCTTTTGATCTTCCAACTTCAATCTTTTTGCTCCAACGACTTGTTCCATTTATCGACTTGTATCCAACGTCTTGAAAGCTTGACTCGTAGTCCTAATGAAGTCCATAGCAATCTTGGCGGTTTGTCGATAATGGTTTGTTGATTATCAAAACCTACTACAAAAACGCAAGGTCATTAGTGCTTCGGTTTCGTGAATGCGTTTTCCAACACTGTGGACTTACTGACCTTGGATACTATGGACCTAGATACACTTGGTCTAATGGCAGAGGCCCCTATTCAATTGTTTGGAAAACACTGGATAGGGGACTGGCTAATGATAACTGGCTTGCTGCACATCCTGCTACTACCAATACACATCTGGCATCTACAGGATCAGATCATTCCCCTCTTCTCATGGAAATCGATGTCAGACAGGATAATGCCACAAAGTATTTTAAATTTCTGACCTGCTGGATAGAAAATGTAACCTTCTTGCCACTGGTACAACAAGTCTGGAATACACCAGTCACTGGAAATGCAATGTGGATTTTCCATCAAAAAACAAAAGAACTTTGCAAAGAATTATCCAAATGGTCCAGACAAGAATATGGGGATAGTTTCCAGAAAGTCAAGGAATTTGAAGAGAAAGTCAAAAAAGCAGAAGAGACCTGGGCACAGTCCAACAAAGAATCAGATAGAACAATTGCCCATGAACTCACTGCTCAATATGTCAAACATCTGAAGATTGAAGAGGTTGTCCTGAAGCAAAAAACAAAATTACAATGGTTTAAGGATGGAGATGCCAACACCAAATATTTCCATAGTCTGATCAGAGGCAGAAGAAGAAAGCTGTATATCCACAAAATCAAAAATGAAGACAATGACTGGATATATGGAGATGAAGTAATAGGTGAAGCTGCCTGTGACCATTTCAACAAACTATTCACTGATCCTGGGGGAGTCATCTGGGAAGATCTTCTATCTTGCATCCCTAAACTGGTTACAAAAGAAGATAATCATCAATTCAACAAAGATCCTACAATGGACGAGATCAAAGACACTATTTTCTCAATGAATCCATCCAGTGCTGCAGGTCCAGATGGCCTCAATGGAAAATTCTTTCAGCATTGTTGGGATATCATCCAGTTTGATCTCTTCAATGTGGTGAAGGCATTCTTTTGTGGTCAATCAATGCCTAGGTACATGACACAAGCATGCTTGGTGCTGATACCTAAAGTGGAATTCCCTAACACTTTGGCAGAATTTAGACCTATAAATCTGAGCAATTTCATCAATAAGATTATATCCAAGATTATTTCCAAAAGAATTGCACCTATTCTCCCCAAGATCATCTCCCCAAATCAGACTGGCTCTATCAAAGGCAGAAGTATTTATGAGAATATTATGCTTGCACAGGAGATTGTCCAGGGAATCAAGAAGCCAAACATAGGTGCTAATGTAGTGATCAAATTGGATATGGCAACGGCTTATGACAGAGTATCTTGGTCCTTTAAATGTATAATGATGTGAAGAATGGGTTTTAGTGAAAGAATCATTGACATGGTTTGGAGAACAATGTCCAACAACTGGTACTCTGTCATAGTCAATGACACAAGATTTGGCTTCTTTCATTCCACTAGAGGTCTAAAACAAGGGGACCCTCTAGCCCCTTCACTCTTTATTCTGGGAGCTGAATTACTGTCTAGGATGCTCAACAACCTCACACATGATCAGTTTTTTAATGGCTTCTATATGGAAAAGAGAGGACCTCAAATCACATATCTGAGCTTTGCAGATGATGTGATCATCTTCACCTCAGGCTGTAGAACTTCTTAAAGAAGATCATGAAGGTCCTTCAAGATTATGAGCAGACATCTGGGCAGCATATCAACAAAAGCAAAAGTCATTTTATGACTGCCCCCTCTCCTTTCCAATATACTACCAGGAGAATTCAGCAGGTCACAGGCTTTACCAAAAAGGAATCCCCTCTAACCTACTTAGGCTGTCCCCTATACACTGGCAGGAAAAGGATTATGCACTTCAATGGTATCATTTCTAAAGTGCTAAGTAGGATAAGAGGTTGGCATGGCAGATTATTATATTATGGGGGTAGATTGACCTTAATCAAGCATGTCCTGTAATCACTCCCTATTCACTTGCTGTCAGCAGTCACACCTCCAAAATCTGTCCTTAAACAAATAGAGAAACCGGTAGCTAACTTCTTCTGGGGAATGAACAAAGAAAGGAAAAAATACCATCGGGCTTCGTGGCACACACTATCATACCTACTGGAAGAAGGGGGCATTGGACTGAGACCTATAGCAGAGATTTGTAAATCTACGGAATACAAACAATGGTGGGGGTTCAGGACCAAACAGACACTATGGAGCAATTTCTTACTGGCCAAATACTGAAAGAGATCATACCCCAGATCAAATAAATGGGGCTCTGGACAATCACAGACATGGAGAATAATGATTCTCAACAAAGAAACTGCTGACTATCACATTCGATGGAGATTGCACTCAGGAAATTCCAGCTTCTGGTGGGATAATTGGTTAGGTATTGGGCATTTAGCTAGTTTCAGACAAGGACAGGGCAGGCCTGGCAACATCAAGGTCTCACAATACTGGACTGATGGGCAATGGGATATTCAAAAACTCAGTCAAATAACATCTCAAATAGCTCCCCTGTCCATAATCTCACACATTCTCCAAGTCAAAATCCATTATAACCCCCACATCATTGACACACAATTTTTGGCAACCTTTTGCTTCTGGGGAATTCTCCTGTGCATCAGCATGGACTGTGTTGAGAGAAAGGAACCAGGTACTTCTCATAAATAAAATGACCTGGCACAAGAAAATACCCTCAAATGATCCTTTTGCCTATGGAGAGCATTGAGAAACAAGCTGCCCATAGATGACAGAGTAGCTAGGTTTGGAGCTCCAAGTGTTAACAAATGTGTATGTTGCACCAAAGCAGGGAATGAAACAGTGGAGCACATACTCAACTCAGGTCATTTTGCTCAAATCATCTGGAAGCTCTTCAATGCACCAATTGGGATTCAAAGTCACAGGCAGTCCCTAACAATGAAGTTAATGAACTGGTGGCTGCCAGAAAAATAAAGGAGATATGTAAAAATGACAAGTCTCTCTACATCCCTTTAGATGGAAAAAAGATTCTGCAAACTGATGCCAGCCATGAATATTGGAGTACTGTTCTATTTGAAGAAAAAGATGGCCAGCGGAAAATATGCGGATACGCCAGTGGAAAGTTTAAAGATGCCGAGCAACATTATCACTCCACCTTCAAAGAAATTCTTCCAGTAAAGAATGGAATCAAGAAATTCAATTTCTTCCTTATCCATACAGAATTTCTAGTAGAAATGGATATGAAGGCTTTCCCAAAAATGATCCGGATAAATTCAAAAATTATCCCTAATCCTCAGATCTCAGATGGGCACAATGGTTCTCTCCATAGTAGTTTCAAGTCAAGCACCTGAAAGGAAAGGATAATATTCTCGCAGATTTTTTATTGCGACCGGAAGAATTCTCAAAAAGATTTTCCCCAGCAAAACTAAAGCCAAACAATCACATCTTTATGTTTTCAAATACACCGGGAACTAGTTCATTGAAGCCAACAGATCATCCACCGGAGTTGTTCAACCTCATGGATCACTTTGATCCTTCAATTGTTATGGAAAGAAGAACTTATTATGAGCTCCAAGTTTTTCGGCAATATGGAGGATCCATTCTCAAACCTTTTGGCGTCAATCCAGAATATCCATTCTGCCATATATTCATAGCTCAAGTCAAGGATTTTCCACAAGAACTACTATGGTTTTTCTGGTACCTATGCCATCAATATTATATTTTCATGGAATTCAAATGCAACGTCTTCAAGGATTTTGATACCATTACACCAGCCCTTAGAGTATTTTTACTATGGTTCAAGCCTAGAAGATATTGGACGAAATGTTTCAGTGATTCCTATGCAGCAAAATTATTCATGTTTCATAGACCAGTAAAGAAAATTAATGGAAAAGTCCAGGCGCAAGCCGAGGCATCATTCTGGTGGAAATTTCCCGTGTCCATTTTATCAATAGAGGAAGAGTATAGCGAGGCACAAAGAATCATTTTCCAGCAAAATAGGTGCATCCCAAAAGAGATATGGCCAAAAGAATGGGCGAGCTGGAATTATACCAATACCCATCCTCACAGGGAAAGAGTCCGGGAAGTAGCAAGGGAATATCAAACACCATATGAAGTCATCCGAGAAAAGATCACTAATGACATTTCCAGATTAAAGTTGCGAATTACATCTCTCATTCCAAAGGGAAAGGAACATAGCAGTGAAGAACCGTCAAATTCTAGGCTCTACTTCACAAGATCTTCGAAAAGATGCCTGGAAGACAATTCTATGATCGATAAAGGATAATTGTCTTAATCCTTGCTAATCCCCCTTTAATCCTCCATTACCAACCCAAAAACCCTCAAAAATATCCTACCCATGCCAAGACAAATTTCCACAACTTTCCATACTATCCGGGCCCCACTTTACGTTGTTTTCCTACCATAATCCTCCAAAAACTCTCAAAAAATATCCTACCCATGCCAAGACAAATCTCCACATCTTTCCATGCTATCCGGGCCCCACTTCACCTTGTTTCCACATGCTTCCACATGCCTCCACATGCTTCTTCACATGCAACACAATACAGTCACATGGCATCACATGCTCCCTCATGCTACACCATGTATATATCACCCGTTCACATGCTTTCAGGTGTTTTTTAGTGGTTTTGCCTATAGTCCTTCACATGCCGGAGGGACCCGCTTGTAGATAAGTTTGCCATGTAAGATAGGTTTGCTTTATCTAGAATGTTTGTCTTGTAATAACCTCCTAGTCCTATATAAAGGAGGCCTTGTAGTAGTTGTAGGATCATCAGATAATCATCTTGTAATCATCGTGCACTCTTTGTAAATCTCTTGTGATATATTACATATGAGTTCTTTCTAAATTTCCCTCTTGTTCTTCCTTTCGAATGGATGGAAAGGCCGGTCCATGTATGAAAATAAAGTAAGTGTACTCTTTGAGAGTTAGCTTATTGTAGTACGGTCCATGTATGAAAATAGGGTAAGTGCACTATTTGAAAGTTAGCTTATTATAGTGCGAAAGTTTTCTGAGTTATGAACAGCTAACGTTGGTTATAGTACAAAAGTTTTTTGAGTTGTGTAGCTTGGCAAGCTGTCCCTGAATGGGTTGTTGAAGCCAGTCCCTTTTGTAGGAAAACTTTTGCGACTATAAACAGATTAACTGTTTGTGTAGCTTGGCAAGCCGTCCTTTATGGGTTGTTGAAGCCAGCCCCTTTTTGTAGGGAAACTTTCGTACCTATGATTAAGCTTGCTTTCCTCGAGTCTCTTGCTTTGTTCCTTATATTGTGGTTTCGTACCTATGATTAAGCTTGCTTTCACGGAGTCCCTTGCTTTCTTCTATATTGTGGCATATGCTGGAACCTGTGGAAGAACAGATGTGCAGCCAAATATGGAAGAAAAACGTCATCTGTAACAAGAACTCTGTATTCCATTACTTCTGACCTGCTCCTATTGCTCAGAACATCCTATGCCAACATCAAATGGCTAGTCAACTAGCCAGAAATGTACCTGGCTATAGAAAGCTTACAGCATCATACCAATGTGCAGTAGGTAGTTTGGCTAAAACCAGCAGTGATATGTCAAAATCAACACAGATGGTAGTGCTTTAGGCAACCCCGGAAAAATAGGAGCAGGGATCATCATTAGATACCATCAAGGCCACTTCATTCATGCTATTTCAAGTCCACTGAGAGAGGGCACTAATAATTTAGCAGAAACTTAAGCAGCCCTCATTGGCATCAACTGGTGTAGCAAAATGGCTACACCAAACTCCAGTTGGAGACAGACTCTAAGCTGCTCACTCAATGGGTAACAGGATAGTCTAAGCTACCATGGACCATATGCATGTTAGTTCAAGAAATCATCAATTTGAGTCAGCATTGTGCTGCTTTTAAGTGCACTCATGCTTTGAGAGAAGCCAATTGCCCAGCTGACTCATTGTCAAAACTAAGTCATGACTTCATCTCCATGAGACATTAGAATAGCCAACAGGAACTACCTGCACATATAAGGGGGCAGATTCACCTGGACTGTCAAAGCACCCCCAGCATTTAGGCATAGGGGGTCCAAAAGGCTCAAATTTCCACCACACATGTTACATAATACTGCTGCTACATGAGTACCATGAATATATATACTAAAACAGCAGCAGCAGCACTAGACACTATACATCTAGGTTGTAGTAACACCACTAGAAGTAGTAACACATACAGCAGGATAGAAGCATTTTACTCTCTATTCATTCTGTTTGATCTGTTGCAGGAGCTAGCATACAACAACACCAACAGAAGCAGTAACCTGTACAGCAGAATAGAAACATTTTCCCCCTTGCCCTTCCTGTTTGCTTTTCTCCTTCTGTTTGCACTACTGTAGGAAGATACCTTCTACCTTTCACCCAGTCTAATGCAGATTTCGCTATTTAAGCTACCACCATACAAGCCACAACCATTAACCCAGAAGGAATCCCCCCCTTAACATGTCTGTTGAGTTTTGCAGGGGCAGGACATAGCATCAATTCACTGCTGCAACCACAATGGCAGCCACTCACATACATGGTGCCACAATATCTGCAGCTGCAGCAACTCTCTTTTCTTCACACTTTGTTAATTTTGCTTGGACATTAGCTTATTTAGTATACTACTAGAGTCAGCCACCACAGCAGTAGCCTCCCAGTAGCAGCAACAAACAGACAATCATCTCATTAACAATCACAAACCACAGTAGCAGATAACATACAACCCTTCAGTGGATGTAACAACAGCAGCAGCAAAAGACAACCACCACCTCAGCAGCAGATACAATTCATAGCAACACAACAGGGGCCAGTCACAGGAACACAAAAGGCAGAAAGTTTAGAAGGGTCCATGTTATTGTTACAGCTACAATGTGTGGTATTAGCAATTCTATTGCTCATTCTATTGCAGTTGCAACAACTACTATGGACCCTTCTACTACTACTGCTCATAGGATCAACACAGTGCAACATTCACACATGCACCAGGCAGCTGACATGCAGCTTCACAACAGCAACAACAATAGCAACAATGACAGCTGTCGTAGTAACAGCACCATCAGCAGCAACAACAGTAACAATAGCAAGAGGAACAGACATTCACTAGCTCAGTAGAAGCCACAAGCCACAGCAACACAAAGTAACCAGCAGAAGCAGTCACAAACACATATGATTCCAGTATTGCAGGGCAGCCCAAGGCAGTGCAACCTCCTTACAAGCACAAGCCAAACCAACTGGTAGAGATTGATGTTTTGCTAAACCAATTGGCTCAAGACCAATGCGAAACGACACTGTGTTCAGGAGATCATTTCCCATCCCCCAATCTCAGTTCTATTTAAACCAACCTCCACAACATTGCAAAAAGAGAATTTAGCAGTGTCGTTCACACCAAATGTTCGACGAAATGCTAAAGCCATTGTAGCAGCTCAATTAGGCGACCATGTTATTCCTCAACCTTCTCAGATACATAAGGAAACTAATCGTCAAGCAAAAGCACAAGAATCGCATCGAACAGATGATGATCAAATTGCCCACCCTCCCACAGTAGGGCAGCAAATCAATGATACTGGTATGCTGCCTCAGGCTGCTCGACAACAAGCTCAAGAGCACTTTCTAGCAGATGCAACACATAGAACCAACTCAGTGCTACAACTACAAGGGCTGACACTAACATATATGATGTCACAATCTCTGCAACTGCAGCAACCTCCATGGCCCCTTTCCCCCATAATTTGTTTGTTAATTTTACAAGTAGACTGGCTTGTCCAATGTGCTACTAATGGTGCAATTTATGATAATGATCAATATATCATTACATTGGTAATAACTATGACCTCCAGGAGCACCAGGAGCAACAACAGAGGACAATTGCCATCTCAGCAGCAACCACAAATTACATAAGCACAACAGACAGCTTGGACGGACTCAGCCTTGTGCAGCCCCTTCACAAGCACCAGGCAGACAATACACAGCCCTCCAGTAGCAGCAACAGCACCAGCAGAAGACAGCCATCAGTTCAGCAGCAACCATAAATAACAGAAGCACAGCAAAAGCCAACTGCAGAAAACCAAAAAGCAGACCACACAGAAGCAGCAATTCACATAGAAGCAGCGGATCACACAGAAGCAGCAGATCACATAGAAGCAGTAGTTAGCCAACATCTCAATCACTCTCACAGAAGCAGCAGATCACACAGAAGCAGCAGTTCACACAGGCCCAGCGTGTGGTATTAGCACTCTTAGTGCTCATTATAATACAATTGCAGCAATTACCAAGGCCCTTATCCCACACCATTGCTTACTGGAACAAAATAGTGCAGCCTCCTCACAAGCATAAGGCAGGGAATATACAGCACATCAGCAGCAACATAAGAAGCAACAGCAAAAGTAGCAGCAATGATTCCTATAACAGCAACAACAAAAGCAACAGCAATAGTAGGAACAACGGCAAGACACACAGACAATCAACATTCCACCAGAAGCTCCACAGCAACAACACTAACAACAGTCAGCAGCAACAAAAGTAACAGCATCAGCAACACCAGGAGCAGCAGCAATTCATCACCTCAGCAACAGTTACAAAAGCATCAAACAACATCAACACAAATAGCAGGACTTCAGCACAAACACATAGACACACATGAGAATTCCAGTGCAGACATCAGTAGCAGACAACACAGTAGCAATAGCAAACATCAGCAGCATCAGCAGAACACTCCTCAGCATACTACTAACAGCGGACACTACCAATACTGCTATCCAGATACAGGGCCACCTTTTGCTAGCCATCTTCAACTATGCTTTCTTTGATATCATTGCCAAAGCAAAGTTGAAGATTGCTATTATTTGCTATCTATCACATCACTTAGAAGACTCCCTTTTTTTGTTAGAAATAAATCCAAACGCACAGGGAGGATACTATTTCAAACTACTTACACAGTACATTTAGGACCATATGTACTTTTTTGTATAGTTGATCTAGATTCAGTTCACACTATTTTTGTATATATGATTTCCTATCGATCTTATAATATAGACAATCATTTCATCATCATAGGTCTAACTCATCATAGTTATTTAGGCATACCTGGTTGTCAAGTTTAGATGACCAAGGATGTACATCCTTTTTATAGGGAGGTAAGGTTTATGTCCCCCTCCATCTCTGTACTCTATTTTATATATATGAAAACTAACACTAGGCATGGTGCCTATTGGATTATTTAAAAAAAAATATGTTAACCATCCGAAATCCACCCGAGGCCCTTGGGACCTCAATCAAAAATACCAACAAGTCCTAAAACATCATACGAACTTACTCAAAGCCTCAAATCACATCAAATAATCCTAAACCAACGAATCGCACATCGATTCAAGCCTAATAAGCTTATGAACTTCTAACATCCAAAACTAATACCGCAACACACCAAACCAACTCCGATTGATCTTAAATTTTACACACAAGTCATAAATGACACTACGGACCTAATCCAACTTCCGAAACTAAAATCCGAGCCGATAACCATAAAGTCAACTCTTGGTCAAACTTCTCAACTCTCCAAACTTCAACTTTTCCAACTTTTGCCAATTCAGGTCAAAACCATCTACGGACCTCCAAATCAATATCCAGACACACTTCTAAGTCAAAAATGACCATACGGAGCTATCGGAACCATCAAAACTCTATTCCGGAGTCATTTATGCAGAAGTGAAAATCTAGTCAACTCTTTCAATATAGGCTTCCAACCTTGGGACTAAGTGTCCCAACTCATTCTGAACATTCCTGGCACCAAACCAACTACCTAGGCAAGTCACATAACAACAATGAGCATAGAATACACAATAATTGGGGAAACAAGGCTATAATACTCAAAAAAACTGGCCGAGTCGTTACAATCTAAGCCAACTAACTCTATTACATCACGAAATGATTTGGATCACAAGTTCTTGGCTAGGTTCTTTCCGTATAGTAAAACCACAAAGATAAGGAGGGACATAGTTGCGTTCAAACAGAGAGAAGGTGAATCACTTTATGCAGCCTGTGAGCGATTCAAGAGGCTACTAAGAGACTATCCACACCATAACCAACCCAATGAGGTACTGCCTCATACTTTTATTGAGGGTCTTCACCCAGAAAAAAATTATGGTAGAAACAATAGTTGGTAGTAAAGTATTGGAAAAATGCTTTGATGAGGTTTATGCGTTGCTGAACTAGTTTTGCAAAAGCAACCCAGATTCGCAAGGGGAAGCAAGTAGACACGCAGTCCATGAAGCTGCTAGGGTACTTGAATTGGATGATATATCATCATTAGCTGCACAGGTTGTATCTTTAGAAAATCAAATCAACAAGATGAATGTGACTCAGAACCAACAATAGTTCCAACCAATGCAACAGGTTCGACTAGTGCAGCAAGTGCAGGTGTTCTGCGAAGTCTGTGGCGAGGGCCACTCTAGTGATATTTGTCAAGAGAATCTAGAGTCATTTTTCTTTGTGGGGAATGCTAATAGAGGCCATGTTAATAAGAATCAATATGGTAGTATTTATAATCCCAATTGGAGGAACCATTTAAATGCCTCCTGGATGGAAATCATGATAAGTTTCCTCCTAAATATAAGACCCGAGAAGCTTCACAATCCAAATTTCAATTGGGAAACATATAGTTGGGCGAGCATTGTGTGATCTTGGGGAGAGCATAAACTTGATGCCATTGTCTGTGTTATGACAGCTAGCGCTAGGAGATACTCGGCTTACCACGGTGGTATTGCAATTGGCAAATAGATCTTTATCTAGTCTTGAGGGAGTCATTGAAGTTATGCTACTCCAATTAGACATATTCATATTCCAGCAGATTTTATTATCTTGTATTATGAGCCTGATCAGGAAGTCCCATTTATTTTGGGGCGACCATTCCTAGCCTCGGGCCGAGCAATTATTGACGTATGTGAAGGACAAATGGCTATGCGAGTAGGTAACAAAGTGGAGGGTTTCAATGTATGCCAAGCACTTGAATTGCCTACACAGTATGAAGATTTGGCCATTATCACAATTGTGGATGATGAATTGGCAAGCACAACCATACTTGGTGTCTGAAGATCTTTTGGAAAGAGCTTTAATAGATGATGATGATGATGAGCTGGTGGAAGAAATTGTAAAAGTTTTGAATATGACATGCCAATATGTCAACAGGTTGAAAAGATTTGAGGAAATCGGCAGGCCATGGACATTGACACACTTAGGCCATATATTACGGAGGCTCCAAAATTATAGCTTAAACCTTTACCTTCTCATCTTTCGTATGCTTCAATGTATGACGAGCACTCAAATTGCCTGCACAGTATGAAGATTTGGCCATTATCACAATTGTGGATGATGAATTGGCAAGCACAACCATACTTGGTGTCTGAAGATCTTCTAGAAAGAGCTTTAATAGATGAAGAAGAAGATGAGCTGGTGGAAGAAATTGTAAAAGTTTTGAATATGACATGCCAATATGTCAACGGATTGAAAAGATTTGAGGAAATCGGCAGGCCATTGACATTGACACACTTAGGCCATATATTGCGGAGGCTCCAAAATTATAGCGTAAACCTTTAACTTCTCTTCTTTGGTATGCTTCTTAGGTGCTTTAGAATCTTTACCTGTAATTATCTCATCTTCATTATCATAAGTGTAAGAGGGCAGGTTGTGCGGTTCTGAGGGAACACAAAGGGGCCATTGGCTAGAATATTGCTAATATCAAAGGGATTAGTCCGTCATTTTGTATGCATAAAATATTTCAGGAGGATAGACAAAGACCAAATGTGGAGCAGCAGAGATAATTAAATACCATTTTGAAGGAGGTAGTGCAAAAATAGATTATCAAATGGGCGGATGCTAGAATCATATTCCCTATTTTTTTAATAGGAATTGGGCGAGCTCTGTGCAGTGCGTGCCTAAAAAGGAGGCATAACAGTTGTGGCAAATGAGAGAAATATTTTGATATGTACCAGAATGGTGACAGATTGGAGGGTATGCATTGATTAAAAGAAACTCAACAAAGCTACATGTGAGGACCATTTTCCTCTATTTTTCATTGATCAGATGCTGGACAGGCTAGTCGGACGTGAATATTATTTCCTTCTTGATGATTACTCCGGTTACAATCAGATAGTGATAACACTAGAGGATCAAGAAAAGACTACATTTACTTGTCCCAATGGCACCTTCACCTTTAAAAGGATTCCATTGGGGTTATGCAATGCACCTGTGACTTTTCAAAGGTGTATGATGGCCATCTTCACTTACATGGTGGAGAAATTCGTGGAGGTATTAATGGATAATTTTTCATTCTTCCGATCGTCCTATGATAACTGCTTGAAGAATTTGGAGTTGGTGTTAGCACGCTGCGAGGACAACCTGGTGCTTAATTAGGAGAAGTGTCATTTTATAGTTCATGAAGGTATCGTATTGGGACATTCAGTGTCCAAGAAAGGAATTGAAGTGGACAAGGCTAAGGTGGAGGCGGTTGAAAAATTACCACCACCTATCTATATTAAAGTCGTGCGCAACTTCTTGGGACATACGGGCTTTTATAGACATTTCATTAAGAATTTTTTGAAAATTGCTAATCCCTTGAGCAGCTTGCTGGAAAAGGATGCCTCCTCCTTCAAGTCTGCTAATGCCTGTCTGAAGGCATTCGAGGAGCTGAAATTGATATTGGTGTCTTCAACAATCTTTACCGCACCTGACTGGTGTCTGCCATTTGACTTGATGTGTGATACGAGTAATGTAGCAATTGGGGTTGTGCTTGGATAGAGGAAGAACAAAGTGTTTCACTTATTAGTTTATGCTAGCAAGACCGTAACTGATGCACAACTCAATTACACTAAGACAAGAAAGGAATTATTGGCATTTTACGTTTTTGACAAGTTTTAGTCCTACTTAGTAGGAATGCATGTGAGGCGATCAGGTATATAATTTCTAAAAAGATTCTAAGTCGATACTAATTAGATGGTTACTCCTTTTGAAAAAATTTGACTTGAAAATCCATGATAAGAAAGGTCCAACAAATCAGGTGGATGACCACTTGTCTAGTCTAGAAAATCATGAGCATGTGCAAGAAGGAGGAGTGATTAAGGAAACGTTCCTAGACGAGCACTTCTTTGCAGTCACACAAGATCCACCACCATGGTATGTAGATTATGTGAACTTCGTATTGAGCGGAGTACTTCCTCTAGAATTGCCACTTGAGGGGAGGAAGAGCTTCCTACATGATATAAATTATTATTTCTGGGATGAGCTATTCTTGTATTACAAGTGTGCTGACCAACTGATGAGATGATGCATTTCAGAGAAGGAGGTGGAGCAGATTTTATACGATTCTCACTTTTCACCTTATGAGGGATATCTTGGTGGTGATAGAACTGCCGCAAGAAATCTACAGTCAGGCTTCTTCTGGTCGACTCTATTTAAAGATGACCATTCATTTGTGAAGAAGTGTGATCGATGTCAAGGAATTGGAACTATCACTAGAAAGCATGAGATTCCACTCAGGAATATTCTGAGGTGGAAATTATAGATGTTTTGGTGATCGATTTTATAGGACCATTCCCATCATCTAGCAAAAACAAATACATCTTGTTAGCGGTGGATTGCATGTCTAATTGGATGGAGACCATTCTCTGCCTACTAATGATGCAAAAGTAGTGGCTAATTTTGTGAAGAAGAACATTTTGACATGTTTCCAAACTCCTCGAGCTTTAATTAGTAATGAAGGTACATATTTTTGCAATAGACTTTTAAACAACCTTCTAGCTAAATACGGGGTCAAGCATAAAGTTTCCAATGCATATAAATCACAAACGAGTGGGCAAGCAAAGACATAGAACAAAGAAATAAAGCAAATTTTGGAGAAAACGGTCAGTGCAAATAGAAAAGGTTGGGCTGCCAGGTTAGAAGATGCTCTATGGGCGTATATCATTGCATATAATACACCTATTGGGAACCGTACAAGATGGTCTATGGAAAAACATGTAGCCTTCCAGTTGAGCTAGAACACAAGACCTTTTGGTCCGTCAAAAAGCTAAATATGGATATATAATTGGCCAGTGAGAAGAGATTATTCCAACTCAATGAGCTAGATGTATTCGGGCTAAACGGATATGAGAATTCCAAGTTATATAAAGAGAACACCAAAAAATGGCATGACAAGAACATTAAACATTGCCATTTTGAGCTGGGGTAGTTGGTATTGCTATTCAATTCTAGGTTGATGTTGTTTCTTGAAAAATTAAAGTCGAGACGGTGTGGACCGCTTGAGATAGTGTGTGCAATGCCATATGAAGCTATAGAGTTAAGAGCACCAAATTCGGAACGAACATTCTTGGTCAATGGGCAAAGAGTCAAACATTATTGGGGTGGTGACGTGGATCGTCACAAGTCTTCAACTGCCTTAAAAGATGCTTAATAATTGGTCTCGTCGTGCTCTGACGTTAGATCAAGCACTTCATGCGAGGCCACCCAAGCATCTTGTTTTGCTTTCATAGTCTACACAAATTAAAAAAAAAAAACTAATTGTAGGAATTAACAATTTTGTAGGAAGAGGGAACTTGAAGAAGTGCTGGAAGTAATTATTGGAATACAGGTTAACATTTGCAGCAACCTTTTAGTGAAAAAGGCAGAAATTTTTTGTTCAGGTATAGGAAATAAGGGGGATGTGTTGCGTCCCCCTTCCCGCTAGAAATTAAAGAGCACAATTGCTCGAGGCAGTGAAGTTTTTCCATCACGCCAATAATCGCATACATGAAAAGTGGGGGAAATCACATAGTACACATCCTACCTAGCATGCACATGTAATGTCATGGGCAGCTTTCCAGCCATCCCCCATGACCGCTTGGACGCGTCCAGTGGCATCCTGGAAAGTCTCCCAACGCCCAACGCAACGGTCGGCCTCGTGGTCTCGGCAGCTCCAAGTGACAAGCGCGCGGGTGCTTCTGTCGTCCCACCAATAGCCATCTTCAGTGCCCAGCCATAGGCAGATGCCAACAGCGCCACACGCGTAGACAACGCCGCGCGTGCAGACCCTGATGCTAAAGACAAAGTTGCTGCATATGGACTTGTTTCTACCTTATCGAAGACTAAGTCCTTTTCATTGTAAATATAGAGTAGGTTTACTTCATTTTGTTTTAGCGTGATTCTACAACTTATTTAGGTCAAGTCATGTAAATTTGGTTTATTTGTTTTAATCATGATTAGGGGGGATCAAGCAATCAATACTTTCTAGCAAGCAAACAATTCTCTATACTAGTGTCTCTCCCCCTCGACACCGTGTTGCTTTTCTGTAATAGCTTTCATTAATGCAATCAACCTTTCTTTCATTCTCAATTCTCTTTTCTACTCTCTCAGTTGCTCATGACATTGGTTTTCCCGTACGACACTGACAATCTAGCTAGCGTACGCGGGGGACCTTAGTTGGCGGACAACAATCGCACTGACATTGATTTCTTAGCCTTACGTCACCCTTCCAAGGAATCTCAGGAAGGCGCCGCGTAACAGTTGGTATCAGAGCTTAGGCTCAACATTGGACGAGGGATAACATTGCAATTACCACCATTTCTGATCATGGTGAATCAAGGGGATGGCATCGCGACCCTTGAGGAGACGGTTGACGTATTACAGCCCATCGTGGAAATGGTGCCTGATCTGAAGACCTGCCTAGTGAAAGGTTGGACGACCTGGACCGTAGGATGCTCCAAGCCGAAGTTGGCACGCGACTCTGAAGGAGACCAGCAAACGGCAACCACAATGGCTGCCGAAATTTTTGGGAAATTTGAGGGCCTCCAACAGGTGCATGCCAAGGATTTAGCCCACAGGGCACAAGAGGCAGACAGGGTAACCGCCATGCAACAAACTATAGACAACTGGACAGGCCAGCTCAACATGGTCAATGCTGCTTTACAAGTCTTGCTTCGAGGAGGGGGGAACCAAATTGGGGGTGCTGTGAACTTCACCCCCGTGGCACAAAAATTGAAAATTCCTTAGCCAAAGCCATACGGTGGAGCTCGGAATGCCAAAGAAGTGGAAAACTTCATCCTCATCATCGAATAATACTTTGATGCCGTGGGGAGCCTAGAAGAAGCTAAGAAGGTAGCAACTGCTGCCATGTATCTTCAGGGTGATGCTAAACTCTGGTGGCGGGTGAAATACGAGGCCATCAGGGCCGACGAACAAACTCTTGAGACATGGGCAGAACTGAAGGCAGCCATACCCCTACAGTTCTTCTCCGAGAATTTTGAGTACAATGCAAGGAGTAAGCTACTCGAGCTCCGCCAGACAAAATCAGTGTGGGATTACGTATGAGAATTCTCTGCACTCATGCTGAACATACGTGACATGGGGGACAAAGACAAACTCTTCACTTTCCTAGAAGGGTTGAAACCCTATGCCCGTATGGAGCTCCAAAGACAAAGGGTAGACATGTTACCTAAGGCGATCTAAACAACGGAGTGCCTTGGGGACTATTAAGTGGAAGCTCAGAATGATAGGCCTCAACAGCCTGTCAGAGGAGGATACAAAGGGGGCTACCCAAGAACTGGTGGCCCTAGCAGAAGTGGACGAGATCGGAGTGCAACCAAACCTAAGGTTCCCTCCTAAGGCAGTACTAGCATTGCATGTAAAAACAACGATCGGGGGAGGAAACCCCCTTCAAGATGCCGTCATTGCAAGGTACCACATTGGAATAATGAATGCCCTCATGCACAGATGAACATCCATCACGCTTTTGATGATGGGACGGATGAGACGCAGATGATGTGGACCAGACCGAACTAGTAGTTGCCTTGCAATTGTTGGCTTTATTTCTGAGGCCTTAGCAGGAACTAGTGCTGGTATCTGTAATGACAAGGACCCTTTCCCAACCAACAAGAAAGGGAAAAAGAAGGCGAATGAGAAGACTCCTCTTAAACAAGAGAGGACCTTAATGTTCGTCGAGATGAAGGTAAATGACAAGCCCATTCGGGCGATGATAGACACGGGTGCTACCCATAACTACTTAGCCTTGACTCAGGTGGCGCGCCTTGGTTTGGTTGTAGGAAAGGGTAGAGGTTGTGTCAAGGCTATCAACTCACCTCCTTAGCCAGTGGGTGGAACAGCCCAAGAAGTACCAGTGAAGCTTGGTCCATATGAAGGAAAATTCAACCTGCGGTTGGTGGTCATAGACGACTTCGAGTTGATAGTAGGATTGGAATTCCTGACGCAAACCAACACCATACCCATACCGCATGCAGACATGCTATTGACGATGGTAACAAATAGGGCCAAGCCCTGCATTATCCCGTGCATGCCTATGAAGATTGCTGCTGATAACATCTCGGTCTTGCAGTTGAAGAAGGGCGTCAAAATACATTAACCTACATTCTTGGCTACCCTTTGCATTAAAGATATAGAACGCTCCTCGGGTCCTCTTCTTGCACCCGTGAAGGAGCTTCTACGAGAATTTGAAGATGTCATGCCACAAGACATGCCCAAGCGACTCCTGCTTAGGCGCACTGTGGACCATGAGATTGAGTTGGTGCAGGGTGCGAAGCCACCTGCTCGGGTGCCGTATAGAATGTCACAACCCCAACTCACCCGAGCTTCGGAGACAGTTGACGAAAATGCTAGACACAGGTATCATCGGTGTCCTTCAAGTTCCCATACGGGTCCCTTGTGCTATTCTAAAAGAAACATGATGGAAGCTTACGACTATGTGTGGATTATCAGACTCAAAACAGAATCACTGTGAAGAACAAGTAGCCTATTCTGTTAATGGCAGACTTGTTCGATAGGCTGAGGGGTGTGACAGTGTTCACTAAAATAGACCTGAGGACAGGTTATTGGCAAGTTCGGATCGCAGAGGGTGATGAACACAAGACGACCCATGTGACAAGATATGGGTCATACGACTTCCTGGTTATGCCATTCGGCTTGACTAACGCACCAGCCACATTTTGCACCCTGATGAACCAAGTCTTCCGAGAATATAGTGATGAATTCGTGGTGGTCTACTTGGATGACATTGTGGTATATAGCCAGACAATGGAGGAACACCTGGAGCACTTGCGAAAGGTCCTAGTCCAATTGTGGGAGTACGATGCGAAGCTATCCAAGTGCTCCTTTGCTCAAAAGTAAATTGGCTTCCTCAGGCATGTCATTGAGGAAGGGCGAATCAAGATGGACCAATAGAAGATTCAGCCTATCACTGATTTGCCGCCTCCTAAGGATATCCATGCCCTGAGGGTGTTCCTTGGCCTATGCAACTTCTATTGACGATTTGCGAAAAATTACTCCCTCATCGCAGTACCACTGACAGAACTTTTCAAGAAGATCATGCCTTGGGATTAGGGACCCAGGCGAGCGGAGGCCTTCAACGCATTGAAAGCGGCTATGTCTAGTAGCCCCATCTTGGCCCTCCCTGATTTGGCCATGACATTCAAGTTACAAACGGATGCCTCCAACTATGCCTTTGGTGAAGTCTTGCTACAAGAAGGGCATCCATAGCGTACCAGAGCTGAAAGCTGACGGATGCAGAGCGGCGCTATACCGCCCACGAGAAGGAATTATTGGCTGTCGTTCATTACTTATGCCTTTGGAGGCACTATCTGTTGGGAACCCTGTTCATGGTCAAGATAAACAACACAGCTGTTAGCCATTTCATGACCCAACCGAAGCTGAATGGTCGACAGGCTAGGTGGCAGGAACTCCTAGCAGAATTTCACTTCAACCTGGAGTACCGAAGTGGGAAGACTAATCATGTTGCTGATGCACTCAGTCAGAGAGCTGATCTAGCATCAGTGTGCATACTCGCCACCCTAAGGTGAGAGAAGTAGCCACCACCATAAAAGACCAGATACAAGGTCTACTCATCAAGGATTCTGCTGCACAGTATTTGGTTGATCTGCTAGGATAGGGTAAGACCCACCGGTTCTATACAAAAGATGATTTCCTGAAAGTGAAAGGGAACCGACTTTATGCTCCCAAAGGAGGAGATCTGCGAAGGCTCTTTTGGCAGAATGTCACGATACATTGTGGGCCGGTCACCCCGGTTAAGAACGCACCATGGCGTTATTTCGCCGTGCATATTATTGGCCTAAAATGGCCGATGACAATGCTCAGTATGTGAAGACTTGTCTAGTATGCCAGAAGGACAAGTTGGACCGCTTGACACAAGCGGGACTCTTGGAACCACTAGCTGTCCTAAAGAGACCTTGGGAAAGCGTTTCCCTGGATTTCATCACCGGATTGCCCAAGGTCGGGGATCTCACAACTATCTTGGTTGTGGTGGATCGATTTTGCAAGTATGCTACCTTTATAGCAGCCCCACAATATATATCAGCAGAAGATACAACTCGACTTTTCTTCTCTAATGTCGTCAAGTATTGGGTACTACCCAAAGACATCATTAGTGATCGTGACTCACGCTTCACTAGCAACTTTTGGACTCAACTCTTTAAGTGCCTCAGGTCAAAATTGAGCCATAGTTCAAGTTTTCATCCGCAATCTGATGGCCAGAAGGAGCGGTTCAATGGCATGCTGGAGGAGTATCTCCGCCACTTCGTAACCGGATCACGGAAAAACTGGTTGAAGCTTTTGGATGCTGCTTAACTGTGTTTCAGTTCACAAAAGAGCTCTAGTACCAACAAGAACGATTTTGAAATTGTTACCGGGCATCAACCGCTACTCCTACTCACTGTGAATGCACAAAACATGTCAAAATCTCCTCGAGCTGCTAGCTTCTCAAAAGAATGGAAGCAAAATTTGGAGATAGTGCGGAGCTATCTTGTCAAAGCCCAAAATCGAATGAAGAGACATGCTGATCAAAATCGTCGCTTTGTTAAATATCAAGTAGGAGACAAAGTGATGCTCAAAATCCCAAAGTGGTACTTGTTTGCAGGGGTCCGTGACCCTCGCCTATTGCAAAAATATAATGGACCCTTTTCCATTGAAAGGCACATTGGGAAAGTTGCATACTGGGTGGATACCCTAGCTTGGTGGAAAATCCATCCCGTCTTCCATGTTAGTGTCTTGAAACCTTTTCGGGAAGATATAGAGGATCCTTCACGAAGCTAACTCACAATACCCAGTATTCGAGGCCACAATTCAACCAGGAAAAATTGTGCTGAAGCTATTCTTGATGATCGAGTGATTCATGCCTCAAGGAAAGATCGCCAAGAATTCTTGGTGAAATGGCAGGGATGTGATGCAGAGGAGAACACTTGGGAGAGGGGAACAAACCTCAAAGCCTACAAGAGCCTAATTGATCACTACCTTGCAACTAAGATGCCGAGGACGTCACCAACTCAGGTGGGGGAGAATGTCATGCGCGGCTTTCCAGCCATGCCCTATGACCCCTTAGACACACCCGGTGGCATCTTGGCAAACATCGCCACGGCCGGCCCCGTTGTCTCAATAGCTCTAAGTGAAAAGCACGCAGGTGCCTCTGTCACTCCACCGATAGCCATCACCAACGCCCAGCCACAGGCAGATGCCAACAGTGCCGTGCGCGCAGACCTGATGCTAAATACAAAATTGCTGCAAACGGACTTATTTTTACCTTGTAGAAGACTAAGTACTTTTCATTATAAATATAGAGTAGGTTTACTTCATTTTTTAGTGTGCTTCTACAGCTTATTTAGGTCACATCATGTAACTTTGGTTTATTTTTTTTAAGCATTAGTAGGGGGAATCAAGCAATCAAAACTTTCTAGCGAGCAAACAATTCTCTATACCGGTGTCTCTCCCCCACGACACCGTGTGGCTTTTCTATAATAGCTTTCATTAATGCAATCAAGCTTTCTTTCATTCTCAATTCTCTTTTCTACTTTCTCAATTGCTCATGACATTGGTTTTCCCATACGGCACTGACAATCTAGTATAGCGTACAGAGGGGACCTCAGTTGGCAGACAGCAATAGCACTGACATCGATTGCTTAGCCTTACGTCGCCCTTTCAAGTAATCTTAGGAATGCGCCGCGTAACAGTAAGTATGCAACTGAACACTTAAAACCCACATAACATTAAAGCCTTTTCCATAATTTCCCAACACCCTTCTCTCCCAAATCCCTCGCTTCTTTGAACACCACGGTGCATCACTGCCATCCTCCGTGCACAGGCGAATAAGGTAAGTGCATCTTTTCATCTCTCTTCTCTCCTCTCTTCTCTCTCCTCTCTCCTCTCTCTCACTGGTAGCGGCAGAATCCATCCTCCAATTCCCCTAGCACATTTTTATCAAGTTGAATTCTACAAAAGAATCTAAGAGGAGAATTTGGAAAATTTTGAAACTTTTGCTTGTCTATCTGTTAATTGTTGATCTTTGAGAGATTTTAAACTAGAATTTCGTTCATCTCGTTAATCTTGGGAGAGTATTTTAATTGCTCAATTGTTATGAAAAACTAGTCAAAACTAGTGCACTGTACATGTTTGGTGAGTTGTCTGATTGGAAAATTTATGCGCCTGCGAATTCTGAGTAACCGAGTGGCATCAATGTATAGTAGTGAATGAGTGTGGGGTGCTCGGGTCTGTCTTGGACTGTTTTAACAAGATTCTCGAGCTTGTTTCACTTGGAGCTGAATAGACAGTCTCATCGCACTAAGTAGTAAACGCATTAGTTAAGCTCAATAGATGAGGAGCATGAGGGATTTCTCATCCAACTGCTTGTGTGGTAAAGTAAATACCGAAGCTTGCATTGCTCGTTTATGTGCAAATCCACATGACATGAGATTAAGATTGGAGTCAATAAGGGCTATTATGCACTAATTGAGTTACAAATTAAATACCTTGTAGTATGTAGTTGAAATTTTTCGTGTGCAACATGTAACTATCATTGAAGTTTGCGCCAGTTAACCATTTTGTGTGGTCTCTTGCTCAACTTTGTACCTGGAGCTTTAATGCTCTGAGAACTTGATGTTACACTTTATTTTACAGGAATACATGTATCGCAATGGTGGAAACAAGCAAAACATCTAAGCAGCAAGAAAGAGATAATGACAACCAACCACCCAAATAGCCTACTATAAAGGCAACAGGCACTTAAAACCAATAGAATAAAAGGAAGCGGACTAAGAAAGGAAAATCATAGCCTACTAGGTAGTTGCATGATCAGATTGAGGAAGAAATAGAGGAATAAGAGGAAGAACCATTGGTAAGGACGAATGCAAAGAGAGGTACTACAAGAACATCACAAAGGCTGTCAAGTAAGGGGAGAGAGTTCAGAGAACCCGTGCCAAAGAAGTCAAGATCAAAAGCAACAACGCAAGCCGACCCAACGGATAGAGGAAAGAGGCCAGCTTCTCCGGACCTAAATCCGAGTCTGATTCGGACTATGAGCTCACAGAGTAAACATGAGTGATGAACATGAGGGGAAACCAGTTGACCGAGCTACTTGGAGGAGAATTTTGTTAGTCAAAAAAGCATTCCGGACCTATGAGAAAATCCTGAATTCCAAGAAATACATTCCAGAAAAACCAATCAACATTGGAGTACTAGAAAAAAATTACCTAAGCTTTCTGAAAACTCTCCGAGATGTACAACAATGGGGTCCTATCTTGAAAGGCCATGGCAAGGTATTGCTGTCCGTGAGCTCAATGTCAATTGGCATCATTCACGGGGCAGTATTATGAGATACGAGGAGTGGATATCAATGTCTCAGCTGAAGCTCTAAATAGGTTCTTAGGGGTTCCACACATGCCAAACGTACATGTATGAATCTATATGTAAATAGCCGAATTACTCATATGTTTAATTCGTCATATGTCCTACCAGGAAATATGCAACATGGAAGCATGAAAGTGTTGATTACCAATCCTTGGCCAAGGAGTTAATGAGCGCACTAGCGCGTGTGGTGCAGAATTTTATATACAATCTCCTGATACCTTGCCAACACAAAACTCATGTTCCTCTATGTCGAGAACTAGTATGATATGCTTTACTAGAGGGGATCCCACTCAACTTACGAACAATCATGAACGAGCAGATGCAGTGCACTAGAATGAGCTATAAGTGGAGGTTGTTCTATGCAAATACTTTATCGGCTTATTTGACAAAGGTGAGTGTGCCAGGGGACAATGAGAATGATGACATCGAGGCTAAAGCTCCAGAACCATATGATATTACTAATGTCTAGGAGCCAAACAAGGGGAGAACTTCTAAGTTCACTACTCAACTGTTATTTGAGCAGATGCGAGCTGAAATGCAAGAGAACGTGGCCAAGTGGATAGCAACTCGTGCAGAGCTGAGTGCTAATAGAGAATGAGTTGATTTAGACTCGTGAATATCTGAGTGGAGTCCATACTGATCAGGCTACGATGATGAGAGAGTATTACTACTCCTTCATGCTTTTATTGAACATACATATATAGACATTTCACAGTTGATTGCACCATCAACCGCAGAACCATCTACCTCTGCTTCTCCTATGGCCCTGGGATCTATATCCACCATACCTACTGAGACCACTATGCCCCGTTCTACAAAGATAGCTCCACTTGGAGTTAATAGGGCTGCGACCGAGCCTCCCAGACATGAGAGTATTGTTGCTATGCAAGAGGAGGCCATGATAGATGCCATAGACTACTCAAGCACTCACTCGGTTGCTACTACTTCTATCCTAATATTGATACTCGAATTTTTCCTCATAATTTTCTACCCTGTCTTTGTGGGTTATTATATTTTATGATATATTTATAATATTTATGTATTATTTATATGATATTTCCCTGCATTATTTCCCCATGACATGTTTAAAATATTAAATTTTTATTTTTTTTATTACTTCATAGCATTTACAAATTATTATTATTATGGAGGATTTATATAATTAACTTTTTATTATATATTATAAGTATTTTTGGTTGATTTTAGCATTTTTTATAAATAACAAATAGTGTACTTATTATTTCTTAGAATCATTTGTAATCAATTAATTGGTCAAAATATTTACTCACTTTTCATAATATTTTATATGCATTTACTGTATTGTTATAGAATTCTCTATGATTTTATTATACTCTATATCATTTATGCATTATTTTCAATAATAGTCTATACTTTCCATAATAATTATATTTATTACATTGCTTGTGTCAAAATAGTATTTTACATTTTTTATAATCGTAACTCACTATTTTTAAGTCTTTAATTTCATAAATGTTTTTTATATATATTTGTTAAATATTATATATAATATATTTATTTAGTTTCATACATTTTTCAATCTGGCCCAAGAAAGGATTAAATTCCGGACAAAAGAGGCCCAAACCATTTAGCCCAACATCCTTGAACCCAATACACGCGACCTAGAACCATATAATTGATCTGGTGACCCGTTAGCCCGCCCGTTTTCATTTTAATCTCAAATCGTTGATCTAAAATGATCAACGACTCACAGCCTTGCCCAGTTTTTTTCTTATTTCACTTTACCCGAAACCCTAATCCCGTTTATTCATTTCAGTAGCCTCGCAGTCCTCTCTTCTCTCTGCTAACCCTAGCTGCCTCACTCCCCTAATCCTCTCCGAGTACGGCTAAGCGATGGAATCCCCTAATGATCTGCTTACCTTATTTGGGTTATCTCGCCATTATTTACGTGTACTTAGTACTTGCTCAATTTTGGAAAGTATTATCTTTCGATGTCAGATCCGACTGACTTCAATCTTTGGGATTTAGACGATATCCCGCAGATATACATGTGAAGGAGAACCCAAGCTAGGGTTTGAAAATCAATTTCTTTCCTTTATGAGTTGTCTCACTGATTGCATGTGATTTTTATTTTCTTGGTTATGTCTAATTGATTTCTTTCCTTGTTTATTCGCCTAATCGAGCACCATATAAACCCCTCTCCCCTTTTCCCTTAGAGGCAGGCTTAGGTCATCATTCGCTCGTCTCTCACTTACACTCGCTGCTTCTAATTGCTTTGTTATTTTACTACTTGTTCTGATTGATTTGTGGCCAGCTAAAAGCCAAGGCCAATGGTTTATCAATCTTTAAAACATTCTCTACACAAGCACTGCCGGGATCCTTGGAGGTCCTCGTGACTCTGACTTGCCAGAGTTCAAAGGTTCTAGAACGCAAGTTGGAACTCTTTCTTTTTTCTATTGCTTGTTCATGTTATTGTTATCATCTTGACTGGTTAGTATTCTTGGCCACTCTACTCTGCTTTTGCCTGCTCAATTGTAGAATTTGCTGCGAATGCTCTTCCAATCATGTTTCATCTTAGTTTTCTTAGTCAAAGTATGCTCATAGGAAAACCTTTGTTGTGAATCACCTCATGGAGTTTAATTGTTTGATGTTCGCTATTAGAATGATGACTGGGCTCCATAATTGTTCGCATGATTAGACTTAGTCATCTAGTTGGATATTAATAAGGTTTAGGGTCACTGTTTGGATTTAACGTTCAGTTTACCACACTTCAATTATTTGCATTATGATTTCCATACGAGTTTATATCTCTACCATGTGAATGACTTGTTGATTGTTGTCAAACTCAGATTATGACAAAAATTAGATAGGATTGATGGGGTGTATATTACAGCCTCCTCTCACCTTTTTGATTCTTACAAATTGACAAACGGTCTTGCATGTACTCTTTTACCATGTTGAGTCATACCTTAAGTTTGCCCAAAATCATGCTCCTTTTATTTTAATCGTTAGCACGGCCTGGAATTTGAAGACATATGTTTATATTTATTCATGCTTAAGTTCTGTGGTAGGAGTGGATATCTACAATTTCTACAGACCTGTCTCCTTACTGATTCTGCATGATTATTTGATGATAATGAACCTGTCCATAGACCTCTCGCCACTAATTTGGTGCAAATTTCTAGCCTAGTATCACTTGGTTTCATGGTTTCATGTTTATAATAGCAACGAGCATGATACGATAAAATATACACTGTTTTGCTCTTCCTTTGTTCTGCTTGTTTGAAATCCTCCTCTTCATATTTTGTTGAATGATTAATTCCTTAAAACGTGCGTTTTGTGTCCATCAAACACATATAGAAGGTCTGCCTCAAAGGGAACGCATGTTTAGTTGGGTCTAGTTACATAAAATGTTCAAGAACCACGAGTATGGGTTGGATGAGCTTTGTCTTTGGGGTCAAGTGAGTATCACACTTAACAGGGCCACCTTTCACCGGCGGAGGGTTATAAGTGCGACTTATAGGCCTCGTCCATTTTATGGAAGTTCTGAAGGACCAGATACACCTGGGTTTGTATTGTATTTAGTCATAGTATATCTTTGGGCCTGTGGCCAGTGCATATATTTGTCTTTTGTCTCTTTTCGTTAGGCCTGTAATAATAATTCTTGTAAGAACAGCTATGGGGGCCTATAATGGATGTTGTGGTCGGGTAGTTTGTTCTCTTGAAAGCATGCCTATAGGATTTCATCTATTTTAATGGTAGAAAACATGCTAATAGGTCTTTAGATTCCTACGTGCTACTTGACAATAGAAACCATACCTATAGGATTTACATTTCAAGAATGTTCTCTCTTTTGCCCAGTCCACTTTTGAAAACATGATTGCAAACCTCCAACCGGTATGATTATGTGTATCATGTTGATAAATTACCTATAATATCTAATAATCCAACACCATTGCCTAGATAACATACCTATGGGGTTAAGTCCATTTTAATTTGTTCGCCTGTTTTCACCACTGCGCCTAGAAATTATGCTCTTCGGATTTTACATTCACTTATAAACCGTGGCTATAGGATTGTATGTAATAACTTGTACTACTTGATCATTTCATTACTTAACTGATTCTTGCTCACTAATTCTTCAATCACATAGAAATCCCGCCTATAAAGTTTAATAACTAAATCTTGCTCTTAATGCCCTGAACTGTCCACGACTGAGAATTTCATTTTTGCTATGACATTCACATAGAGATCATGCTTATAGGACTAACATCTTTACTTAGGCAGTTTACTCCATTTGCTATAACACACAGGTCACTCGCCACTGCCACCCAGAAATCATGTTATAGACACAAACAAATTAATGTCACAGTACAAACTAGTTAAGAAAATCTGACCGGCATGTCACCGCACTTGGAATTCATGCCCATAGGGTATAATTTGTTGCGCCAACCTGATACATCGACAGATTAATTCTGCCACACCTAATCCATGTGTAACACCTTTAAAATCGGGTTTAATTAGCAACAATCTTTGTATTTACACATGTCTTCATAATAAGTCTATAGGGGAGGTGAATGTAAGCCCCTTACATACTAATTGCACTCTTTGAAGTCTTATTTGTTCTACTTGTTTGGCGCCTAGTTTTAATTTTTGAGCAACCTTATGCTTTGAGTCTAGACCGATCCCTATATTTGTCCAATGCCTCCTGGACTATAGGCAAGGGGCAGGTAGGCACCCATAGGGCACATCTTAGAATTGAATTAGTACGCTTTAGGTTAACAACTTAAAGATAGTAATCGCGTAGCTCTAGATGTAAGTCTGCATTCGCTGGATAATATGAGCAACAATTATACTTAAGGTTGAAAATTATTATTTATATTACACGCAGTGATCCTTTAGGAGTAAAATTTTAGGACCCCCACTATTCTTAATTATTCATGCGTACCCAATATTCTATTCGGTCTTAGTGATTTTCATCGTTTGAAAGAATCTAAGAATCGTATAAGTAGTTCAAGGTTTGAACATCTTTGTAATCATAGGTTTTTGTCAAATTAGATCAGTTAGTTGATGAAGTTATATTCCATCTCAAGTTATATCTTTGTATCACTTTCCTTTGAATATCTTTTAAACTAGTCGATTGTTAGTTGTCGAACCATATTCAATTATTTTGTTCCATCTGGAACAGTTAATAGCTTATGTCATTTATTCAATTGCTTATTTATTCACTTAGCTTAATAATTAATTAATTTGCATGTCCACGTAGGATAATTTAATTAATAATCAATATCCTCACGTAGTTTAAAATTTGGCTAGAAACCATAATTGTGGACCGCGAAGAAGGCCTAATACCTTCTCTTCAACATATGTTGAGCCCTTACCCGATATTTGGTGATGATGACTAGTTAAACTAGAGTCATTTACAAAATAGGTGCTCTAACGCATATCAAAATCATCAGGTGGTGAAGCTTCTCTTTTAATACCTTTTAAAAAAGTTGTCACATGTCGAAACCCGCTTTTGCAAGAAAAAATGGCTCGACAGCATGGCGACTCTGCTAGGGACACTTAGGCTCTTACCATAACGGATATTTGCTTATGTGAGATTATTAATTGAGTTTCTTTGTTTAATTTTCTTTATGTATCTCTCTTTCCCTGCCCCTTTACTTGTTTAAAATTACGCACACAATGAACTTCCTTTCCCCCTCCTTTATTGCTTTACTATTAAATCATTTCGAATTTCATATTTATTTGAGAATCATGCTGACTATTTTCATTTTTCTTTCTTTTCCTTTTCTTCCTTACTTTTTTGATTTACCGCCTTGTTAGATCCTGTCTGTATGTATTTCTTCAGCATGTAAAATTATTTGGCAATGTGTTATAGCATTTACGAGCATGCTTTCAACATCATATTCCACTCGTGCCTATTATCAACATAATGGCGCTTGATAAGTGTCCGCACTTTTCAAAAATACCCTTTTAAACTGGGAAAGGCTTATTAGTAAAACAACAAGTCGATGAACGGTGAAGTCGACGGTCCCGTGCCTTCCCCTATGAAGTTACCTGCTTGAGAGTACCGGTCAGACCTTTAGAAACCCACATTGATCGAAACTCTGCATGCATAATATTAAACCTAGGATGGATAAATACCCTTGGTGTATTATGTCCATTTAAATATACCTTTCCAAAGTCCAACGTGATTTCTACAATCCCGACGGACACTCCCATGCTATGTGTATTATTTACAGAAAATGTGTCGACATGTTGACTATTATTGCTTAATTAATCAAACTAGTAGGGGGTATGGCTAAATCTTTTCTAATGCAGGAAAATGAAGCACAACATCCCCAAATTCAGCATGGTCCAAAGTATTCCATCCAAGCTGCTGGACTGGTGGAACGACTTTCCTCATGTGATAGAAACCATGTGAGACGAGTATTGGGAACTTGCCATCCTTGATGGACATTCAATCATGCAAGGAACCGATTGAGGTCGCGACTATGTTTTGGGATGAGAAAAGGGATGTCTTTCAATTTGGAAATCTAGAGATGACCTTGCTCCTGGAAGAAATTGGAGGTTTCACTAGGTTTTCTTGGGATAGTCCCAGTTTGCTGGTACCAAAAAATCGTACACCCCGCAATTTTCAAAAAATGTTTGGAACAATAAAAAATGATGAACTAGGTTGCTTGAAAAGACTTATATCTCTTTTGATTTTCTATATGAACGATATAGGCACATCAAGTCATATCGGCTATTTCAGGAAGAGTTAGCCGTTACTTATGTTGGTTGGATCTACCGAAGGGTCTATGATATCATTGTATGCTTCTTGGGGCTTGTAATCTTTCCAATGCAAGGGGAAAAGATCCATACCGTAGCCATGGTAGCCAGAATCATGATGGAGGGGATCGAGGGACATGCCTATACCTTCGTCCCTATAATAGTAGCACAGATGTATCGAGCCCTAGATCGATGCAAGCATGGGACGAGTTTCTTTGAAGGGAGCAAGCTTTTACTCCAAGTGTGGCTCATAGAACACATTCAGAAAGGTGATTGCCGCTTGGAGTTTCTTCGCAGGCCAGTGAATTATTATATCACCACCCATCATCCAAAGAAAATGACTTTTGCTCCAGAAAGATTCGCAAGGCCCGCTGATGCTAAGGGATGGGCGCACTTCTTTGGAAACATGACCGAGGAATAAGTACAATGGATGTTTGAGTGATTCCCAATCAAGGATCTCATAATACAGTCCAAGAAGGCTACTCATCTAGTTCTAATAGGGCTGTGAGGTATTTATCCTTATGCTCCGATGAGTGTAATGAGGAAGCTAGAAGGAAGCAAGTTATGCTGCAAGTATCCAACATGACACAATACAAGGTAAATTTTATAGGGTATGTCATACCCTTCAAGTTTGAAGCTCAACACATCTGGAACCGAAAAATCATCGTGGGAGAGGAAACCGTAGAGCCTGATAGATATCATGTTGGGCACATGTATTACTATCTTTTGTGGCTAGAAGATGACATAACTGGAGATGTCAAATCATTTATCAAGTTGAAGGGGATGATTATAGAAGTTGAGGCCCAATTGAAATATAGAAGACTGCGAAAGAGGGTTTTTAATCCAAAGCCAAACACAGAGAGCAATACAGGACAAACATGGAAGCTATAAGGGAATGGAAAGAGATAGCAAACAAAACAACGGAAAGGTTGGAGTATTTGGGGTAGGGATTGGCATGTGTGACCTCAGGAACATGATTGAAGGGGCAAAGAAGGCAAGTCACAGTGAGGGACCGTCTGGGACCAAGTAAAATAGGGGCAATTTCTTTTATATGTAACAAGACTTTGAAGTCATTTTATCATTTGTATTAGATTTCATTTTAGAGGTGATGTAATAAGGCCTTGAGCCACTAGTCATTCTATTTAATTTTTAGTAATTGAATAATTTAATTAATTTCGAGTTAATGGGATGAAATATGTTGGTACAAATTTCTCCAAGTTTATTTGTTATTTTCGGCATACCTCGACAATGAGGTCCCAAATAAGGATGCAAGTTATTAAATGCCCTATGTGTAACCTGTTTAAATATTGCAATATTCATTTCTCATTCTACCTTACTAACTTGGCTACTTCTATTCATTCTTTTTAATTATTCTCATCCCCAAAAGGTTGATTCGTGCACTCAGGCAACATCAGCATATCACACAAGCTTTAGGGGTCCTCCCCCTCCTAGCAACGTCAACAATGGCAAAGGCAAAGGAAAAATGGACAATTTGAGTGGAAATGGTAAAGATAGTGCTTCTTTGGTGGAAAATGTAGAAACATCTTATGGGAGAAGTACGTCGGGGAAAACTTGCTGGTTTTGCGCTTAGAACAGAAAATCTTGGAGATACAAGGCGAATTAGGCAATCTTGCCAACTTATCCCTCACCCTAAATGTCCCAGGCATAAACAACTAGACCGCCACTACCCGAAATCCATCACAACCTCAAAACCCACCACCACAAGCTCCACAAACTCCTCCACCTCCTACCACTCAACAGTACCAAACCCCCTACCTCCAAAACATTTGAATCCTCTACAGCTACAAGTCCCACAACCACATCCTCTCAGTGCAACCCAATGTCCATAAACCACCACTTACCCTTCCCCTCAAAATGCATCACAACTTATCCATGACTACTGCAAGCATCCATCAATGATCACCCGTATCTTCAAGTCCCTAGCACCCACCAAAGCAACCCATATACTTCGAAACCTTACCATATGCACACCAATAAACCCTATATACACTTGAAACCACAGTGAAGAACCTGCTCATTAAGAACATGGCCGAGAAAGGGTCCAGATTGTCGAGGGAGGAAAGAGAATTGAAGGTCTGAACTATGAGGATTTATGCATTCAACCTGATGTTGAACTGCTTGATGGTTACAAACCTTTGAATTTCGAGATGTTCGATGGTACTCGTCATCCCAAAGCACACCTGGGTGAGCATGGTGTCAGACTTCATGGATAGGTTTAGATTCAACATAGAGAATGCTCCACATAAGTTCTACATTCAAAACCTCAAGAAGAAACCCACGAAAATCTTCCATGAGTATGCTACCTATTGGAGATCTGAGGCTACTAAGGTAAGGCCACCACTAGAAGAAGAACAGATGAACAAGTTCTTCGTACGAACTCAGGACCCGCAAAACTATGAGAGGTTGATGGTTATAGAAAACCACAAATTTTTTTGACATCATTTAATTAGGAGAGAGGATCGAAGAAGGTTTTAAGAGTGGCATGGTCACTAATTTTGAGGCTTTGCAAGGTACTAACAAAGCTTTACAATCTAGGGGAATCTCGAAAAAAAAAAAAAGTTAGTGCTATGATGGTATCCCATGGACAAAATCTCCACTCACCTATCAAACACCCCCACCGTTATATCGTCCTGCATCCCCAAAATATCACTATCTTGTTGCCACCTACCACACTTATAACACCTAGCAAGCATACTATCACCCCCCCCCCCCCCCCC
>MCJB01041809.1:46696-58359 GCA_002018475.1 Nicotiana obtusifolia
CTCCCGCCTGCTCTACAGAACTACCCTAAACCCCGAGCCAATTTTGATCGTGGACCACCCAAGCAATATACCCCTCTCGTTGAACCCATAACCCAGCTGTATGAGAGGCTGAAAGCTGCCAGTTACATTACCTCCATCCCTGCAGTAGCGAACTAAAGCTCAGCCGAATGGATCAACCCCAATAAAACATGTGCATATCACTCTGGCACGAAAGGGTACACCATTGAAGAATGCCGCACACTAGAGGGTAAGATTCAAAGCTGATTGACACCAAGGTGATCCAATTGAAAGAGGCTGCACCCAATGTCCATAACAACCCCCTTCCCAACCATAAAGGTGATGGGGTAAACATGATTAAAACTGATGAAGAATGGGACCAATACAGGTCCATTGGATTTATTTGAGATGGAGATACTGCGGTGGCATCCCCTGTAGTGCCCTCGCCGGTTGTGGTGCAAGCCAAGGCACCATTCGAAGTTGAAGTGGTCATACCTAGGCCACTAATCACTATGATGATAGCTCCATCACCTGCTTATCATCCTAAGGCTGTGCCATGGGACTACATAGCTCAAGCCATAATGAAAGGAAAGGTTAAAGCAAAAGAGGCAGGCACTGCTCAAGGAATGACTAGAATTTACGGGGTGTACATGCCAATGAATCTGGCCAAGGAGGGTTAAGTAAAGAAACTACACAAAAACCACTTGTAGCGGAAATAAGTAATGATGACTTGTGGAGAAAAGCACAGGCTAAAGAATATTCTATTGTCGATCATCTAAACAAAACCCCTACCAAAATATCCATCCTATCATTGCTGTACAATCCAAACGCACACAAGAATGCCTAGATGAAGGTATTGAGTGATGCTTATGTGCCTGTCGATATTACTAGCGCAGAGATGGCTAACATGGTAGGGTAAATATTGGAAATACATAAAATCACTTTTCATGAAGATGATTTGCCGTCAGAAGGATTGAGTCACAACCGGGCACTGCACATCACCATACATTAAGAGAATAAGTCCATTGCCCCGGTTCTTATTGATGGATGCTCGAGTTTGAATATATGTCGTGTGACCACTCTAACAAGACTGGGCATAGGTATCACTGAAATAAGACAAGGGAGCATGAATATGAAAGCCTTCGGTGGGTCATAGAGGTCGACGATTGGAGAACTTGATCTGAGTTTGAAAATAGGGTCAACTATGTTCGATGTTGAGTTCCATGTACTATATATCTCTACCACCTACAATCTGTTGTTGGGACGACCTTGGATACATATGGCCAGAGCAATTGCTTCTACTCTACATCAGGCTGTAAAATTCGAATGGGATCACCAGGAGGTGGTCATTCATGGAGATGGTAACAATCCTATTTATACCAATCAAACCGTACCAGCAATTGAAGGCAAGAGAAAGGTAGGAGAAGAGACATTCCATAGAATTGAACGGGTAAATACTGTTGAGAAGGGACGATACAATTCAGTTTAAATACCAACAGCGACTATGGTGGAGCGAAAAAGTACTAATATTGTTGCTTTGGCTGGGATACGAGGCAGCCCGAGGTCTTGGCCTTAAGCTTCAAGGTATAATAGAACCAATACGACTGTGATCCGAGACCACCACCTTTGGTCTCAGGTACGACTACACCGTACAGGAATATCAGGAGTCGTCCCCTCTATGGGGCGATTTTCACTATCCTCTGCTCAAACCCATACCACCACTATACCAAACATTCCGCAAAGCCAACATCATTTAAGGTTCTGAAGAAGATGATATCCTAGCTAGCATAAGAAGTTTTTTCCTAACCGAAGAAGACAAGGAGTGCAACGTGATTCAAGGAAAGGAGGTGGAGGATAACACCATCCAGATGGAAGGAGATGGAGCTGTTCTAGAGTATTAGACTGCTACACCATCACGCGCTCGCCGAGCACCTTGGTAGCTTTCGTAGACTAGCATTTTTTTTAATTTTTCTAGCATTCAAGACATTCAATATTTCCATTGACATAATTACTCGAGGCATCGAGCTATTCTTGTTTTGATACTATTTAAGTTTTAATTAACGCACCATTTCCTTTTGTTTATTTATATTATTATCTTTGCATTTTTTACAATAATTATTTCTTATCATGTTGTTTCTACAACTCTAACATGTAATGAGAAAATGCAACACAAAGAGAGTTATTCAGAGGAATGGGAAAATGATGTAATACCCGAGAAAATCGTCAGAGAAGCAGAGGATTTTAGGAACAAACCAAGTCAAATTTAGAGGAAACTTGAAGCAGTTAACTTAGGGGACTGTGTAAACGGTTAAAGAGACCCATATTAGTATCCATATTTCAACGTCCGTTAAAGAAGAATACATCAAATTCTTGAAAGAATATGAAGATATCTTTGCTTGGTCCTATGATGGCATGACGGGGTTCAGCACATCCATAATAACCCATAAATTACCTACCAACCCAATGTGTCCACCAGTGAAGCAGAAACTTAGAAAATTCAATCCAGACATGAGCTTGAAAATAAAAGAAGAGGTTACCAACAAATCAAGGTCTAGATTCTTTGAGTGATTGAGTATCCAACCTGGTTAGCCAATATTGTACCCGTATCAAAGAAAGATGGAAAGGCCAGAGTATGTGTCGATTATAGGGATCTGAATAGATCAAGTCCCAAGGATGATTTCCCATTACCGAACTTACATATCTTGATTGACAACTGCGCCAAGAATAAACTTTAATCCTTTGTTGATTGTTTCAGCCGATATCACTAGGTCTGGATGGATTGAGAAGACGTGGAGAAAACGGCCTTCATCATGCCATGGGTGTATATTGCTATAAGATGATGTTGTTCGGTCTAAAAACATCGGAGCTACTTATATGAGGGCTATGACCACCATCTTGCATGATATGATCCACAAGGAGATTGAGGTATATGTAGAAGACATCATTATCAAATCCGAAAAGATTTTAGATCACCCAACAAACCTGAGGAAGTTCTTCGGCCGCCTACGAAAATATAACCTAAAGCTAAACCCTGAAAAATGTGCCTTTATTGTCCCCGCAGGAAATTATTAGGTTTCATCGTCAGTTGTCGAAGGATCGAGTTAGATCCATCAAAGATCAAAGCCATCCAAGATGTGCTGCCGCCTATGAAGAATAAAGATGTGATGAGCTTCTTGGGCCATCTTAATTACATCAGTTGCCTTCATAGCAGAATCGGTATTATGTTATCCATTTTTTAGAATGTTGAGAAAGGATGTTACGACAAATTGGAACGAGGAGTGTCAAAAGGCTTTCGACAAAATCAAAGAGTACTTATCCATGCCTCCTATACTAGTCCCTCCAGAGCCTGGGAGACCATTGTTGCTTCATTTTTCTCTGTTGGACGGGGCATTCAGATGCGTCTTAAGGCAACATGATGAGACAGGCAAGAAAGAGCATGCATATATTATTTGAGTAAGAACTTCACACCTTATGAAGCTCGGTATACTTTGTTGGAGCTTACTTGTTGTGCCTTGACATTGATAGCACAAAAGATGAGATACTATTTATATGCATACACTACTTTATATCAAGGATGGACCCCTTAACGTACATTTTCCAGACACCTATGCCCACAGGCAAACTAACGAAATGGCAAACACTGTTGGGTGAGCTTGACATCATCTATGTGACTCAAAAGGTGGTCAAGGGGAAAGCATTGGTCGATCATCTGGTGTAGAACCCCCTGGATGAAGAATACGAACCATTGAAGACGTAGTTTCCCGACAATGAGGTATCATTCATAGTGGAAGATATTGCAGAAGCATATGATAGGTGGAGACTATTCTTCGACGGAGCAGCAAACATCAAGGGAGTAGGCATCGGGGTTGTCCTGCTATCGCAAACCGGCCAACATTATTCGGTGTCCACCAAGCTCAGATTCTCGTGCACTCACAATATAGCAGAATATGATGCTTGCATTCTGGGACTCATACTAGCCGTTGACATGAACATACAGGAAATTTTGGTGGTTGGAGATTCAGACCTGTTGGTAAATCAAGTACTTCAAGAATGGGCCACCAAGAACACCAAGATACTACCCTAGTTGCACTATGTGCAAGAACTGATCAATAGGTTCATGAAGATAGAATTCAAGCATGTTCCCCGGATTCAGAACAAGTTCACAGACGCGCTGACAGTATTGTTTTCCATGATACAACATCCAGATTATAATAATATTAACCCTATCCCGATGGAGATTTGCAACCAGCTGCCTATTGTGCCCATGTTGAAGACACATTAAATGGGAATCCATGGTTTCACAATATCATGGAGTATTTGGACAAGGGAGAATACCTGGAAAGCACTACACATATTCAAAAGCACACATTACGAAGATTAGCTAATCATTTCTTTTGGAGTAGATGATGTGTGGATGCCAAAGAAGAATCTAGACTACTTAAACAAATACATGTGGACCCCACATGAATGGGTTCGTTCTAGCCAAGAAAATATTAAGGGCAGGAAAATTTTGTATGACTATAAATATTGAGTGTATCAAGTACGTGCAGAAGTGTCGCCAATACCAGGTACATGCTGACATGATATGGATTCCAACTAATGAGCTCAATGTGACGAGTTCGCCATGGCCTTTTTCCACTTGGGCATGGATGTCATTGGCCCAATCGAGCTTGCTGCAACCAATTGACATAGGTTTAGCCTTGTAGCCATTGATTACTTCACCAAATGGGTCGAAGTTACTTCCTATAAAGCTGTCACAAAGAAGGTCGTAGCAGACTTTATCTGAGATCTTATTGTCTATTGGTTTGGAGTTCTCGAGTCAATCATCACTAAAAATGTCGCCAACTCAATAGTGATTTATGGTACGGAAGTTGTTATACCCGCTGAGATGGAGATCCATTCCTTTCGGATCATACAAGAAGCCAAGTTGAGTGATGCAGAGTAGGTATATAATTGATATGATCAGTTAGCTCTCATTGACGGTAAAATAATGAATGCAGTATGTCACGGTCAACCCTACTAGAACAGCATACCAAAGGCTTTCAACAAGAAAGTGAGACATAAAGAGTTCACACCAGAGGTACTAGTTTTGAAACGAATTTGCCCACATCAGGATGAGGCGAAGGGTAAATTCTCACCAAATTGACATTGTCCTTACATGGTTCATCGAGTGTTGATAGGAGGAGTGCTCATACTAGTATAAATGGATGGAGAGATATGGTCAAATCCCATCAATTCAGATGTCGTCAAAAGATATTACGTATAAAGATTGTATTCGCATTTTCTTCTTGATGTAACATGAACTACCTTGACCCGATTCCCATTTAAGAGGGGATACGTGGCAGCCCTGTGGGTTCGGTCACAAAATAAAATTTCCATTTCATCCAAGGACATGAATTGAGAAAACTTGGAGCTTCGTCAAATTCAATATTGTCATACCAAGGGTTGCCAAAATGGTTTCCAGGAAGTATTCGTCATGACTGGGGCAGATTTTGAGGGAATATACAGCAAAAGGACGTTGAAATGTCTCAAAAGCATGTCATGGTTCATGATTCAGCAGAAACTATATATTTTATGCATTATCATATATTTTTAATAATTGCATTCTCTATATTTGATTAACTACAACCGATGCACATTTCAAAACTCAAATCTTTGTAATTGCCAAAAGTTACCCGAGCAAGATCAAAAGCAAAGAGTATCAAGATTAGAATGCAGAGCCAGAAGCAAGGAGAGAGCACAGAGTCAAAAGCACGAATCAACCTTCTCCCAAACTTACCATTTTTCTTTGAATGCAGGAAAAATAATTGCAACACTATCAGGGATACGCGCAAATGATACACGATAAAGTCACAATCTGAACACGTATAGACGCTGCAGAACATGAACTTGGCAGGCTAAGAATTTCCTTTCTTCCTCTCTTGCATGAGGCTAAGCTCTGCCTCCGCACTTGCATAGCGCTAAACACTAACCTCACTATTTGCATCGGGTTTAGCATGACCCTTCTACTTGCATGAGGCTAAGCTTTGCCTCCACACTTGCATAGGGCTAAGCACTACCCTCACTATTCGCATCGGGTTTAGCACGACCTTCTACTTATATGAGTCAAAGCTCTACCTCCACACATGCATAGATTTAAATGTTGCCCTCACTATTTGCATAGGGCTGAGCACTGCCTTCATACTTGCATGAGGCTTAGCATTGCTTCAACACTTGTATAGGGCTAAACATTGCCCTCACAATTTGTGTAAGGCTGAGCACCGCCCTACTACTTGCATGAGGCTAAGCACTGCCTCCACACCTGCAGAGGGCTGAGCGTCACCCTGACAATTGCATCAGAGCAAGCGCGACCCTCCTATTTGCATGAGGCTAAGACCTGCCTCCACTTCTGCCACGTATAAGGCGCTAATTAGCCTTATACGAGGATGAAGGCATGGTTTAGCCTTATGCATTTGGGAAGAGGACATCCAAGGATCCCGAGTCGTGCTTGTGGGAAAGCAAGTTGGAACTCTTTCAATTTCTATTGCTTGTTCTTGTTATCATCTTGACTGGTTAGTATTCTTGGCTACTCTACTCTGCTTTTGCATAGAATTTGTTGCGAATGATCTTTCAATCATGTATTCATCTTAGTTTTATTTGTCATATCATGCTCACAGAAAAACAAGCAACGAGCATGATAGGATATAACATACACTGCCTTGCTTTTCCTTTGTGCTGCTTGTTTGAAATCTTCCTCTTCACATCTTGTTGAATGACTAATTGCTTCAAATGTGCATTATGTGTCCATCTAATGCATATAGAAGGTCTTCTTATAAGGGAACGCATGTTTAGTTGGGTCTAGTTACCTAAAACATTCAAGAAACCATGAGTATGGGTTAGATGAGCTTTGCCTTAGGGATCAAGCGGGTATCACACTTAACAGGGCCACCTTTCACCATCGGAGGGTTATAAGTGCGACTTATGGGCCTCGTCCATTTTATGAATGTTCTGAAGGACCGGATACACCTAGGTTCGTATTGTATTTATTCATACTATATCTTTGGGCCTATGGCCAGTGCATATATTTGATTTTTGTCTCTTTTTGTTGGGCCTGTAGTAATAATTCTTGTAAGAACATATATGGGGGGCTATAATGGATGTTGGGGTTGAGTAGTTTGTTCTCTATAAAGCATGCCTATAGGATTTCATTTATACTAATGGTAGAAAACATGCCTATACGTCTTTAGATTCCTACGTGCTACTTGACAATAGCAACCAGACCTATAGGATTTAAATTTCATGAATGTTCTCTCTTTTGCCCAGTCCACTTTTGAAAACATGATTGCAAACCTCTAACCGGTATGATTGTGTGTATCGTGTTGGTAACTTGCCTATAATATCTAATAAACCAACACCATTGCCTAGATAACATACCTATAGGGTTAAGTCTATTTTAATTTGTTTATCTGTTTTCACCACTGCGCCTACAAATCATGCTCTTAGGATTTTACATTCACTTATAAACCATGCCTATAGGATTGTAAGTAATAACTTGTACTACTTGATCATATCATTACTTAACTGATTCTTGCTCGCTAATTCTTCAATCACATAGAAATTCCGCCTATAGATTTTAATTACTAAATCTTGCTCTTAATGCCCTGAACTGTCCATGATTGCGAATTTCGTTCTTGCTATGACATTCACATAGAGATCATGCTTATAGGACTAATCTATTTACTTAGGCAGTTTACTCCATTTGCTATAACACACAGGTTACTCGCCATTATCACCCAGAAATAATGTTATAGACACAAACAAATTAATGTCACAGTACGAACTAGTTATAAAAATTTGACTGGCATGCTATCACACTTGGAATTCTTGCCCATAGGGTATAATTTGTTTCGCCAACCTGATACATCGACAGATTAATTCTGCCACGCCTAATCCATGTGTAACACCTTTAAAATTGGGTTTAATTAGCAGCAATCCTTATACTTATACGTGTCATCATAATAAGTCTATACGGGAGGGGAATGTGAGCCCCTTACATACTAATTGAACTCCTTGAAGTCTTATTTGTTCTACTTATTTGGTGTCTAGTTTTAATTTTTGAGCAACCTTAGGCTTTGAGTCTAGAACAATTCCTATAGTTGTCCAATGCCTCCTGAACTATAGGTAAGGGGCAGGTAGATACTCATAGGACACGTCTTAGAATTTAATTGGTACGCTTTAGGTTAACAACACAAAGATAGTAATCGCATAGCTCTGGATGTAAGTCTGCATTCACTGGATAATATGAGCAACTATTATACTAAAGGTATTATTTATATTACACGCGGTGATCCTTTAGGCGTAATATTTTAGGACCCTCACTATGCGCATATAGGAGGTTTTCCTCTAGTCGAATGCATGTTTAGTTGGGTCCAGTTTCCTAAAATGATCAAGAAACCATAAGTATGGGTTAGATAAGCTTTTCCTTTGGGATCAAGTGGGTATCACACTTAACAGGGCCACCTTTCACTGGCACTAGGTTATAAGTGCGACTTATGGGCCTCGTCCATTTTATGGAAGTTTTGAAGGACCAGATACACCTAGGATCGTATTGTATTTAGTCATACTACATCTTTGGGCCTGTGTCCAGTGCATATATTTAACTTTTGTCTCTTTTCGTTGCGCCTGTAGTAATAATTCTTGTAAGAACAACTATGGGGGCTTATAATGGATGTTGGGGTCGAGTAGTTTGTTCTCTAGAAAGCATGCCTATAGGATTTCATTTATACTAATGGTAGAAAACATGCCTATAGGTCTTTAGATTCCTGCGTGCTACTTGACAATAGAAACCATACCTATAGGATTTACATTTCATGAATGTTCTCTCTTTTGCCCAGTCCACTTCTGAAAACATGATTGCAAACCTCTAACCGGTATGATTGTGTGTATCGTGTTGATAACTTGCCTATAATATCTAATAATCCAACACTATTTCCTAGATAACATACCTATAGGGTTAAGTCTATTTTAATTTGTTCGTCTGATTTCACCACTGCGCCTCATGCTCTTAGGATTTTACATTCACTTATAAACCATGCCTATAGGATTGTAAGTAATAACTTGTACTACTTGATCATATCATTACTTAACTGATTCTTGCTCGCTAATTCTTCAATCACATAGAAATCTCGCGTATAGAGTTTAACAACTAAATCTTGCTCTTAATGCCCTGAACTGTCCACGATTGAGAATTTCGTTCTTGCTATGACATTCAAAGAGAGATCATGCTTATAGGACTAATATCTTTACTTAGCCAGTTTAATCCATTCGCTATAACACACAGGTCACTCGCCACTATCACCGAGAAATCATGTTATAGACACAAACAAATTAATGTCACAATACAAACTAGTTATGAAAATCTGACCGGCATGCCAGCACACTTGGAATTCTTGCCCATAGGGTATAATTTGTTTCGCCAACCTAATACATCGACATATTAATTCAGCCATGCCTAATCCATGTGTAACACATTTAAAATCGGGTTTAATGAACAACAATCCTTGTATTTATACATGTCTTCATAATAAGTCTATAGGGGAGGTGAATGTGAAATCCTAAGAGCATGAGGCGCAGTGGTGAAATCAGACGAACAAATTAAAATAGACTTAACCCTATAGGTATGTTATNTTGTGCTGCTTGTTTGAAATCTTCCTCTTCACATCTTGTTGAATGACTAATTGCTTCAAATGTGCATTATGTGTCCATCTAATGCATATAGAAGGTCTTCTTATAAGGGAACGCATGTTTAGTTGGGTCTAGTTACCTAAAACATTCAAGAAACCATGAGTATGGGTTAGATGAGCTTTGCCTTAGGGATCAAGCGGGTATCACACTTAACAGGGCCACCTTTCACCATCGGAGGGTTATAAGTGCGACTTATGGGCCTCGTCCATTTTATGAATGTTCTGAAGGACCGGATACACCTAGGTTCGTATTGTATTTATTCATACTATATCTTTGGGCCTATGGCCAGTGCATATATTTGATTTTTGTCTCTTTTTGTTGGGCCTGTAGTAATAATTCTTGTAAGAACATATATGGGGGGCTATAATGGATGTTGGGGTTGAGTAGTTTGTTCTCTATAAAGCATGCCTATAGGATTTCATTTATACTAATGGTAGAAAACATGCCTATACGTCTTTAGATTCCTACGTGCTACTTGACAATAGCAACCAGACCTATAGGATTTAAATTTCATGAATGTTCTCTCTTTTGCCCAGTCCACTTTTGAAAACATGATTGCAAACCTCTAACCGGTATGATTGTGTGTATCGTGTTGGTAACTTGCCTATAATATCTAATAAACCAACACCATTGCCTAGATAACATACCTATAGGGTTAAGTCTATTTTAATTTGTTTATCTGTTTTCACCACTGCGCCTACAAATCATGCTCTTAGGATTTTACATTCACTTATAAACCATGCCTATAGGATTGTAAGTAATAACTTGTACTACTTGATCATATCATTACTTAACTGATTCTTGCTCGCTAATTCTTCAATCACATAGAAATCTCGCGTATAGAGTTTAACAACTAAATCTTGCTCTTAATGCCCTGAACTGTCCACGATTGAGAATTTCGTTCTTGCTATGACATTCAAAGAGAGATCATGCTTATAGGACTAATATCTTTACTTAGCCAGTTTAATCCATTCGCTATAACACACAGGTCACTCGCCACTATCACCGAGAAATCATGTTATAGACACAAACAAATTAATGTCACAATACAAACTAGTTATGAAAATCTGACCGGCATGCCAGCACACTTGGAATTCTTGCCCATAGGGTATAATTTGTTTCGCCAACCTAATACATCGACATATTAATTCAGCCATGCCTAATCCATGTGTAACACATTTAAAATCGGGTTTAATGAACAACAATCCTTGTATTTATACATGTCTTCATAATAAGTCTATAGGGGAGGTGAATGTGAGCCCCTTACATACTAACTGCACTCTTTGAAGTCTTATTTGTTCTAATTGTTTGGCGCCTAGTTTTAATTCTTGAGCAACCTTAGGCTTTGAGTCTAGAACAATCCTTATAGTTGTCCAATGCCTCCTGGACTATAAGCAAAGGGCAGGTAGGCACCCAAAGGACACGTCTTAGAATTGAATTAGTATGCTTTAGGTTAACAACTTAAAAATAGTAATCGCTTTCCTCTAGATGTAGGTCTGCGTTTGCTGGATAATATGAGAAACTATTATTCTTGAGGTTGCAAATTATTATTTATATTACACGCGGTGATCCTTCAGGCGTAAAATTTTGGGACTCCCACTATGCGCATATAGGAGGTTTTCCTCTAGTGGAATGCATGTTTAGTTGGGTCCAGTTTCATAAAATGGTCAATAAACCATAAGTATGGGTTGTATAAGCTTTTCCTTTGGGATCAAGTGGGTATCACACTTAACATGGCCACCTTTCACTGTCGCTGGGTTATAAGTGCGACTTATGGGCCTCGTCCATTTTATGAAAGTTCTAAAAGACCAGATATATCTGGGTTCGTATTGTATTTAGTCATATTATATCTTTTGGCCTATAACTTGTGCATATCTTTGTCTTTTGTTTCTTTCCTCTGCGCCTATAATAATAATTCTAGTAAGAACAAATATGGGGGGGGG
>MCJB01041809.1:58529-97869 GCA_002018475.1 Nicotiana obtusifolia
GGGGGGGGGGGGGGGATATAATGGATGTTGGGGTTGGGTAGTTTGTTCTTCAGAAAGCATGCCTATAAGATTTCATTTATATTAAGGGTAAAAAACATGCATATAGGTCTTTAGATTCCTATGTGGTACTTGTCAATGGAAACCATGCCTATAGGATTTACATTTCAAACATGTTCTCCCTTTTGCTTAGTCTACTTTTGAAGACATGATTGCAAACCTCTAACTGGGATGATTGTGTGTATCGTGTAGAAAATTTGCCTATAAGATCTAATAATCCAACACCATCACCTAGATAACATGCCTATGTAGTTTGGTCTATTTTAATTTGTTCGTTTATTTTCACCACTGCGCCTAGAAATCATGTTCTTAGGATTTTACATTCATTTATAAGTCATGCCTATAGGATTGTAAGTAATAACTTGTACGACTTGATCATTTAATTACATAACTGATTTGTGCTTGCTAATTCTTCAATCATGTAGAAATCCCGCCTATAGGATTTAATAACAAAATCCTGCTCTTGTATGCCTTGAACTGTCCACGACTGGGAATTTCGTTCATGCTATGATGTTCACATAGAGATCATGCCTATAGGACTAATATTTTTACTTAGGCAGTTTAAATCATTCACCATTGCACACAGGTCACTCATCACTGTCACTTAGAAATCATGTTATAAGCATAAACCAATTAATGTAACGGTACAAACTAGTTAAGAAAATCTGACTAGCATACCACCGTACTTAGAAATCATGTCATGTGGTATAATTTGTTTTGCCAACCAGATTAATTCTGCCACGCCTAATCTCTGTGTAACACCTTTAAAATTAAGTTTAATTAGCAACAATCCATTGTATTTATGCCTGTCTTCCTAACGAGTTTATATGGGAGGAGAAAGTGAACCCCTTACATGCTACTTGTATTTTTTGAAGTCCTATTTGTTCTACTTGTTTGGCAGCTAGTTTTAGATTTTGAGCAACCTTAGGCTTCGAGTCTAAAACCATCCCTATAGATGTCCAACGCCTCCTGGAGTATAGGAAAGGGGCGAGTAGGCACCCATAGGACAAAACTTAGAATTGAATTAGTATACTTTAAATAAATAACTTAAAGATAGTAATCGAGTAGCTGGAGATGATAGTTGATGCTCGTTGGATAGTATGAGCAACCATTGTACTTAAGGTAGCGAGGTATTATCTATGTTATACGGGATGATCCTTTAGGCTTAAAAATTTAGGACCCCCAAACTATGCTTAAGTATTCATGTGCACCCGAAATTCTATCCGGTCTTAGTGATTTGCATTGTTTGAAAGAATATAGGATTTTTTTAAGTAGTTCAAGGTACGAACATCTTTGTAATAATAGGGTTTTTGTCAAATAATATTAGATAGTTGATGAACCATTCTTTATTCCAACTCAAGTTATATCTTTGTATATTCCTTCGAATAACTTTTAAAGTAGTCAATTATTAATTGTCGAACCATATTCAATTTTTTTATTCCATCTAGAACAGTTAATAGCTTATGTCGTATGTCGTCTATCCTATCGCGTATTTATTCACTTAGCTAATATTTAATCAATTCGCATGTCCGCATCGAATAATTTAGCTAATAACCTAATATTTTTCACATAATTTAATATTCGACCGGGAACCATAATTGGGGACCTCAAAGAGTGTCTAACACCTTCTCTTTAAGGTAATTTGAGCCCTTACCCGATCTTTGGTGACGATGACTAGTTAAATCAAACTCATTTGAAAAATAGGTGCCCTAACGCACCTCAAAATTGTTAGGTGGTGACTCTTCTCTTTTAATACCCTTTAAAAGAGTTGTCACATGTAGAAACCTACTTTCACAAGAAAATGGGGCGCGACTGCCACGACCCCAAAATCCCACCTTTAGGATTGTGATGGCACCTAGTCTTTAAGACTAGGTAAGCCCAACACATGATGATATTTAACAGAAATAAATAACATAACTATTAAATTAAAATGATTAATGACATAATAAAGCTGAAAATGAGCAATAGTCATACACTCCTAAAATCGGTAGTAAGGAGTAACAAGCTCTACTGAGAGTAAATTAAAAATTTCAAATACAACACTGTTTTGGAATAAAAATAAATAGTAGTAAAGGTAACTTCAGAAGGTAACTTCGAGGCTTGCGAGCGGAATGACAAGTATACCTTGAAGTCTCCTCAGCAATTCAAAAGCAGCTAGCTAACGTCCAACACGCTCTGAGGTACCTGAATCTGCATAAAATTGTACAGAAGCATAGTATGAGTACACCACAATCGGTACCCAGTAAGTATCAAGACTAACCTCGGTGGAGTAGTAATGAGGTTCAAGTCAAGACACTCACTAGATATAGAAACCTGTGCAGAATATAAATATAAAGCTCAACCGAAAGTAAAAGCAATAAACGGCAACAAGGATTAAACATATAATAAAACAACAAAATAATCAAACACAGTTAGAATGCAAGTGAAATAAATTAAGGAAAATAGTTAGAATGCAAGTGAAATAAATAAAGGAAAATAGTAATAATTCAAATCATCAAGACGTTCCAACACAAAATTTAAAACAAAAGCCAACCCGAGGTACCACACCTCATAAATCTCAAATCATAAGTCACAAATCACAAATCTTACTTATGACGTCGCGTGAGACTTACATTATTAAAATATTTTTCCCGAAATGACGCGCTTTAGCCCCCTTGTCTAGCGTGTGTGCTTCAAAATAAAGTAATTCCCCTTACTAGCAACACGTGCATAAAAACTCCCCCTTATCTCGTCGCATGCACATCAATAACACTATATTCATGTCGCCACATGCGCATCTCGTCAAAACATAATAATCAACTCACACCATACATGTCCATATACCACAACTTTTCCAAAATAACAATGCCAATATCACAACAATGTATAGCCCACGATTCAACAACAATGTGTACCAGAATTACAACAACAATATAAAAGTACGGAATGTAAATCAACAAGGAGATGTGCTTCATATAACAACAACTTAAATTCAAGGCACATTAATAGCCTAAGAGTCTAATCTGATCAATTACCATACCTAAGCTCGGGCAAGCACGCGTGATATCATGTACACGTCTTTCACATAATTCAAATAATGTAATTAAACCAAATCCTAAAGGGATGTTTTTCCCACACAAAAGTTACCCAAGATATTTACCTCAAATAGGCTAAATAAATCCGCTAATAAGCTCTTCCCATGCAAATCTACCTCTGGACGGCTTGAATCTAGTCAAAATGACTTAATATCATAAATAAATGACATAGAAAACGATTCTGAATAATAAAGTTTCGATCTTTAAGTAAAATCAAAAGTTCAACCCGGGCCCGTACCCTAGAACCCGATTAAACTCAAAAATTCTGAACACTCATTTGAATACAAGTCCAATCATGCCAATTTCATCCAATTCCGATCTCAAATCGACCTTCAAATCCTCAATTTTTACTTTAGGAAAGGTTTTACTAAAATCCCCAATTTCTTCACTTAGATTCATCAACTAAATGCTAAAAACAAAGATGGAATCATGAATAATGAATAAATCTGAGTCAAAAACACTTACCCTAGTACAAATCGTGAAAATCTCCTCCAAAATTGCTCAAATCCGAGCTCTACAACTAAAAATATATTTAAATGACTAAAACCCTCAAAAATAGAATACTTATGATTTTCCCAGCATACCCTTCGCAATCGCGGGACCAACTTCGCGATCGCGAAGCACAACAAAATACTGCCCCAAAAATGCTCTATGCGAACGCGAGGCTTAGGGCGCGAATGCAATGCACAACTATCCTGACATTATGTGAACGCGGGCTACCTCTCGCAATCGTGAAGGTTTACAGCCTGACATCCCCAGTCGGCCTCCTTTCTACGCGAACGAGTCGCACCTCATTCGATCGCGAAGGACACTGCCTCCTAAACATCGCGAATGCAATCACAACTACAACTACGCAAATGCGAAGAACAATTTGCCTGCCATCCAAAAATAGCCTACGCGATCGCAACTTCCTTCTCGCGATCGCGAAGAAGGAAACCAGACATTAGAAATCAGCAATGCCAAAACATGGAGAAATGGTCTGAAACCCATCCGAAAAACACCAGAGGCCCCGAGACACCATCCAATAACACAAACCAATCCCCAAAATCTAAAATGAACCTAAGCGAGGCCTCAAATCATACCAAACAACATCGAAACCATGAATCACGACTCATTTAACCCAAGGAACTAATGAACTTTCCAAATTCCAAACTTACGGCTATCATGTCTAAACAACTCGGAATGACCTCAAAATTTTCAAACAAGTCCAAATGACTCAAACAACCTATTATAACTCTCGAAACCAAAATGTGAACCCGAGACTATCAAAGTCAATTCTCGATCACATCTATCAATCTTCCAAACCTTCAACTTCCCAATTTTTGCCAAAAAGCACTAAACCAACCTACAAACTTAAGATCCACATCCGAAAATACACATAATTCCAAAATCACCATAAGAAACTATTGGAACCATCAAAACGTATTCCAAAGTCGTCTACATAAAATTCAAACTCCGATCAATTCTTACTAGTGAAGTTCCGGCTTCCCTGACCACTGCCATCATGCTAATTAAGACGTATATTTCAGTTGATGTTATTTATCCTAATGCTCCTTTATAGACCACGGAGGAAACTTCCATATTGACTTAAGGATGTTTCTTCTAACGCAACTCTGCTTTATTTATGTGCATTGGGGACAACACACGATTTTACGTGCGGGGGTGGGGGTTATTTATTTTTTGTGGATAAACATACTTAACTATTACTATCTTTCTTGCTTTGATATTTTTGGTTGTAATATCCACTGAATTAATGTCATGTAATAGTTAGTAATTTAGTCCATTAGTAGTAACTCTCAGTCTCTGGTGGTCCAATTTGTAGTGAGTAGTATTATAGTAGTTGGCAGTTACAATTTACTTATAAAAAATAGATAATTTTTTACTTTTCCCAAGAACGGACTACTTGGATAATTTTCTCGAGGGATTAAGATCCTTAGAAAAATACAGAAAGATTTCCATTATATTTCTAACATTAATATTGCTATTAGGATATTTGAAAACAAAATAGAAAAATGAGAAAGCACAAAAATATTTTCTTTTTGCTCTAGGTAGTTAGCTTTAATTTAACTTATTAGGTAATAATCCCTTTTGGTTTTTCTTTGGGGATCGATTCGTTTTTATGGGATAAAATTTTGAACTAGATGCTTCTTTTTAGAGTAGTGTATGATATAATGACTCAGACCGAATGCAACATATTTTTTGACTTATTTGATGTCAGCAGAGTTAGGCCTAGTATGTAATTATAACCTTCCCTATGAGTTTTTGATAACTACTTGTGTCTTGAAAAATAAATAGTTTGTTTGTGACCCTTAGGCTCATTTTCTTGACTTTTGTGCTAACTTCTGTGTCTTGTGCATTAAAATTGTGGTCTAGCTCTGTACTTTGTTTGATTGAGAGTTGGAATGTAGCCATCCGGATTGAGTTATGTGCCAGTATGTGGTGAGATTTTTGTGTGTAGTTCCATTTAGTGTAATTGAGTCTGGAACTTGTTTAGCATGTGAGTCGAAGCGAAATCCTAGGTGTTACCCGATTTGAGAAATAATTTTAGGTTATCTATGACTTGTTTAAGCCTTATCGACTATCGTTATTAACATCATCCCTAGTCAGTCCTTTTGAGCCTATAAGCCTTTTTCTTGCCATTCATATTACATGTCTATACATGTTTGTTCTTAATTGACTCTTTGAACCTTTTACCTCTGAAAGCACTTCAATCGCAAGAATAAGTGCTAGAAAGAAGGAAGGAGTGGACGTGGGTAGTTTTTGAGCGGAACCGAATATAGGAAGATGGGTTCTCTTATTCAACAAGACTATTTTCACTAGCTAAGAGAAAAGAAAAAAGAAGGAAAGAAGAAAGAAAAAAAGATATATATGTACCAAAAATAATGAAAAAAAAGAAGAAGAAAAGTTTTGTATTGCTTGTTCTTGACTAGTGATTTGTACATACACGAAGTGTTTAAAGAAAAAGGAAGTACTTTAGGGTGATTTTGTGTACAGTCATTCAAACTCGGGTTTAGTTTTGTGTTTGAATGAAAATATTGCATTGTATTAAAATTCTTCGGGGAGGGGGGAGGGGTCATTAATAAAATATATTCTACCCGTCCCTTAGCTTACCTTACAATCCTTAAAAAGTCCTAATTAATTTCAGACTGAGCATGCCTACACAGTGGCGGATCCAGGATTTTAAGGTCGTGGATGCTCGCTCAGTGCTCATATAAAAAAATTGGTTCATGCAAAAATCGATCCCTAACCACTTCATATTTGTGCACTATATTCTCACCTCTTAACCAAAGCACCCAGAAGACTTTTGTTTAATGGGTGCTTACTAGTTCTTTATACCAGTATTCACTGTATTTTCTATATAATTATATAGAGTTTGCGTCGGGGTTAATGGGTGCTTCAGCACCCCGCACGGTTAACTTAGATCCACCCCTGTGCCTACATTAGTAAAGATTTACATAATGGGCAAGTCTATGGTATCTTTTGTGTGTATGTGAACTTCTTTGAGAGAGTGAGTAATCTCTAACATTGTTTGAAGTCCTTAAACTATATTCGAATTTTATTTTGTGTGTAGACTATCTCTCTTTATTTTGTGGCAAGGGCACATGTTTCATGATGGATATGTGACTTTATTTGGCTCATCAGTCAAAGTAAATAAATTGGACTGAAAATAGTTACGCTAGGGAGTCAAATTCTTAGGTTGAGATGTCTCGAATTTTGCTATTTGATTATTTTGAAATGTTCAATAATATGCAAAGGTCTAATTATTGGTATCAATCAAAATTATAGGTGTGCTTGAGCTTAAATTAAATGTGTGGCTTAGTTATGAGATTAATGTGCTTAATTGAAAATTTTGGCAGTTGAGGCTTGAGAGACGAGCTTAATTCTGTTTTGTCAACTATATGTGAGTTTACTTTGCTCGAGGACGAACAAAGGTTTTTTTTTGGGGTTGATGATGCTTGGCATATTTTTATATATATTAATATTACTTTACATATGTTTTAACTGCTTTTTTGGTGCTATTTGGTGTTGAAAATGGCCAATGTATGCAAATTAATAATTTTCGACTAATTAAAGCGTGTATGATGATTTATGATGTTTGGATTATAAAAAACAGGATGAAAAGACACTCTAGCTGTAGGAGAAGAGATTGCATGCGTTGCAAGAAACCTAGCAAGCAATGTCATTTGAAGCAATAATTATCAGTGAAGTTTCAAGAAGGCCTCCAGCTTAGCATAGGCACCCGGACGCGTTAGAGTTGAAGGAAAAAGGCTTGGATGCGAAGCATCTACCCCAGCATCCACAGCTGGAAAATTCAAGCTGAAGTGGAAGAGAAGGCTCTAGCTTAGCATCAATTTCGAAAGCTGATCTGAAAAAGAAAAAGAAAAACTTTGGCTCATGATTTTTGTACGCGATATGTAAGTCAAAAACACAGCTTTTAGGTCTTCAATGACACTTGGAAGAAGAGAAAAGCAATCAGAGAATTCGAAGTGGAATTAGTCTTGAGTTCTTCTTTTCCCTTCTATTATTGATTTTGATGTATTTTTTGGAATTAATTGAGATTGCTACCATGAATATGCGTGGCTGAACTCGTTTATCTTGGGGTTATGATTTTACATGATTGTTGAAATTTTTTAAGCAAATATACCATTAGGCTGGCTCATATATATATAAAATCCCGAAAAAGGGTCCAAGTCTTAAGCTTCCATAAAAGAGAAGTGCAGGTGAATCCAAAGGCCAATGGGAATAACCACACCAGGCGCCTGGTTATGCTTTCCAAGGGGCAAAACTCCTAGAAGCCATCCAGAAATCCCAGAAACATGTATAAATATAGCTTGTGTTGTTCAACTATGAGTTCGTGACAAAACAACTGCATCTTGGACCTTTCCTCAACAAGAAATGATGCTCCTGTTTGTAATGCATACGTAGAACAATTGATGTTTGGATATTAATTTTATGCAAAATACATCGACAATTTCTAAAAATTATTTGCACTTTTCACTTGTATTGGGTCGACCGCTCAGGAGAAGTCGGGACCGGGCACGGTGCAGGACCGGGTCATCACGACCCAAAGGCAGCAGGTCGAGCATGGGAGTCCGAGGTAATCGAGATGGGGCGACCGACATCGACCGATCGAGGCCTGTTCCGAAACAAGAAGTTAATTACGACCGGATATTCCGCGGATTCATGGCGTCACGCCAGGAGTAAATATCGCAACCGCTATGGACGTTAAGCCATCATCTTAGGATATTCAATCCCGTAACTAAAGGGATTTGCCTTGTAATCAGTCTTTTACTTTATTTAGGACTCTTTCATCTACCTATAAGAAGGGGATTCACCTCTCACTGTAAAACACAATACATTCATAGAAAAAAACACTGATAAAGTTACTGTTCATTGCCATTGTTGTTGTTCACTAAGTTTGCCTATTTCTTATATTTTATCACCAGCTACTCAATTCTTGTGGTTTGGCTATTTCCTTTTGCTTATTGTCCTTTAATCATTTACATCGTATTTTTACATTGTATCAAATCGATTCACGGATCCTTAGCACTACGAACAAATTCAATTGTTATCCGGATTTAAGGGTAAACAGTTTGGCGCCCACCGTGGGGCTAAGGATATTAGTGAACCTTTGATACGTTTCTCTTTCAAACACAATTTTACGCTTGCTCTTTGCAGAATCCTTTGTTTTTCTGGTTATAGATTGATCATGTCATAATCACTCCCCGTCAACAACGAGGTCAACAATCAAGGTGAAAAAAACACTATGCCCGGACATGAGGTCCCAATCGACGCCAATTCTCAAATGGCGCTCGATACTGACCAGGCACCCGGCTCCTCACACAGCATCCGGGGAGAGAACCGCTCGGGAATTCAGCAGAAGGGGGAGAAGGAAATCAGCCTCAAGGTGATATTTGATATGCTGCAAGCTCAACAAGCGACGATAGCCCAATTGCAAAGCCGCACTCAAAACCCGGGCAGAGCAGAAAACGTCCCTCCTCAGGCGACAACCGAGAAAAATGAACCGGCCACAGCGCAACCGGATGAGAGCGGTTCGGGAGTCAACTCCGGGATTATCAAAATGCTGGAGGAGTTGACTAAGCGGGTCGAGACAGGAGAAAAAGAAATTGAAGCCAACGATAAAAAAGTCGAAACATACAATTCGAGGGTAGACCAGATACCGGGGGCACCTCCAGTATTGAAAGGCTTGGACGCCAAAAAATTTGTGCAAAAGACTTTCCCGTCTAGCTCCGCTCCGAAGCCGATCCCGAAAAAGTTTCGCATGCCCGAAATTCCCAAATACAACGGAACTTCGGACCCGAACGAGCATGTGACAGCTTACACTTGTGCCATAAAGGGGAACGATCTCGAAGACGACGAAATCGAGTCTGTCCTCCTGAAAAAATTCGGAGAAACTCTATCCAAGAGAGCAATGACGTGGTATCATAATTTACCACCAAACTCCATCGACTCATTCGCCATGTTAGCTGATACATTCGTAAAAGCCCATGTAGGCGCTATTAAGGTCGAGACGAGGAAGTCCGATTTATTCAAGGTCAGACAACGTGATAGTGAAACATTAAGGGAGTTCGTATCTCGATTTCAAATGGAGCGGATGAATCTGCCACCAGTTACAGATGACTGGGCAGTGCAAGCTTTCACCCAAGGGCTGAATACTGGCAGTTCTGCAGCATCTAGGCAACTCAAGCAGAGTTTAATTGAATACCCGTCCATCACCTGGGCAGACATCCACAACCAGTATCAGTCAAAAATTAGGATAGAGGATGATCAGGTCGGGGTTGCATCAGGTTCTTCATATACAGTTAAGGCTTTTGATCGACCTCGGAGGGACAGCTTTCAACCAAGGTCGAACTGAGACAGGCACAGACCATACCCAGAAGATCGACGGATTGTGTCGAGGGGACACAAAATCCCGAGACAGGAAAACAGGTACGACATCAATCAAAGGTACAGAAGGCTGTTGCCGAAAGGCAACTTCGAGAAAACCAACGATCGACACGAAGCACCCAGGCTGTCTGAATATAACTTTAATGTCGACTCGGCAGCCCTAGTTGCAGCAATCGGTCGCATCAAAGACACAAGATGGCCAAGACCGTTACAAACAGACCCCGCCATGAGGGACCCTAACCTTCTATGCAAATATCATAACACTCACGGGCATAGGACAGAAGACTGCCGACAATTGAGGGAGGAGGTAGCTCGGTTGCTCGAGAACGGACATCTTCGGGAATTTCTCAGCGATCGAGCAAGGAATCATTATGAAAACAGGGACAGGCCGGTAGATCAAAAAGAACCGAAGCATACGATCAACATGATAATTGGAGGTACGGATGCGCCCCAAGTACCGATACTGAAGCGTATAAAGATTTCCATCACCCGAGAGAAACGAACTCGGGACTATGCAACGGAAGGAACTTTATACTTCAGCGACAGAGATATCGAGGGCCTTGTACAACCCCAAAACGACGTGTTGGTAATATCAATGTTGATACACGATACTTGAGTGAAGCGTGTACTCATTGACCCCGGGAGTTCGGCCAATATAGTCCGGTCTTGGGTGGTCGAACAGCTGGGATTAACGAACCAAATCATTTTTGAGATCCGATTACTCAACGGTTTTAATATGGCATCGGAGACAACGAAGGGAGAAATAACACTGATGGTGAACGTCGCTGGCACCACCAGGGCAACGAAGTTCTGCGTAATCGAGGGCGATATGACGTATAATGCCCTTCTCGGAAGGCCCTGGATACATGATATTAAGGCCGTACCCTCGACTTTGCATCAGATGTTAAAGTTTCCGTCGGCTGAAGGGATCATTACCGTTTATGGAGAACAACACGCGGCAAGGGAGATGTTCGCAATAGAAGAAACAACACCAAGGTCTACCAATCCTAAACCGAAGGCCAAATAGCAATCACAAAAGCCGCCTTCGACAGATGAGGGCGAGCAACACCAGCCTGATGAAGACAACTTCGGGATACCCCGATCTTTTGTCGTCCTGGACGAGACCGACGCGACCAAGTCAACCATCGAGGAGCTGGAGCAAATCTCGATCCGCCATGACGCACCCGACCGGAAGGTATACCTGGGCTCGGGTTTGAACTCCGAGCTCAGGACCAAACTACTTTCTTTTCTTTCAGCTAATGAAAGCTCTTTTGCTTGGTCCCATTTAGATATGACAGGCATACCACCGGAGATTGCGACACATAAGCTGAGTGTCCACCCAAAATTCCGGCCGGTCAAGCAAAAAAGGAGACCTCAGTCCGAAGTCAAGCAGGTCTTCATCCAGGAGGAGGTAACCAAACTTTTGAATATAGGGTCCATTCGAGAGGTAAAATATCCCGAATGGTTAGCTAACGTAGTTGTAGTGCCTAAAAAGGGGAACAAGCTTAGAATGTGTATAGATTATAAGGACTTAAATAGAGCCTGCCCTAAAGATTCTTTCCCACTGCCCAACATCGATCGTATGATCGATGCCACTGCTAGCCACGAGACTCTAAGTTTTCTCGACGCCTACTCTGGATATAACCAGATACAAATGGACAAGGACGATCAAGAGAAAATGTCCTTCATCACTAAATATGGCACTTACTGCTATAACGTGATGCCATTCGGGATTAAGAATGCGGGGCTACGTATCAGCGCCTGGTAAATAAAATGTTCAAAAACCAACTAGGTAAAACCATGGAGGTTTATATTGATGACATGTTGGTCAAGTCCCTGCGAGCAGAGGACCATCTTAGTCATTTGCAGGAAACATTCAACATTTTGAAGAAATACAATATGAAGTTGAACCCGGAAAAATGCGCGTTCTGGGTAGGCTCCAGGAAATTTCTCGGGTTCATGGTCTCGAACAGAGGAATAGAGATCATCCGGACAAGATCAAAGCTATCGAAGATATAAAAGTCATCGACAGCGTCAAGGCCGTACAAAAACTCACAGGCCGGATCGCAGCATTGGGCCGCTTCATATCTAGATCATCGGATAGGAGCCACCAGTTCTTCAATTTGTTAAAGAAGAAGAACGAGTTCTCATGGGGACCGGAATGCCAACAAGCCTTAGAAGAACTGAAAAGGTACCTTTCGAGCCCACCTCTATTGCATACGCCGAAAACAGGCGAGCTATTATACCTTTACCTCTCCGTATCGGAGATAGCGGTAAGCGGAATCTTGGTTCGAGAAGAACAAGGTACACAGTTTCCCATATATTATGTTAGTAGAACTTTAGGAGAAGCCGAAACCAGGTACCCGCACTTAGAGAAACTGGCACTAGCCTTATTGAGCGCCTCTAGGAAATTAAAACCATACTTCCAAAGTCACCCGATATGTGTAGTGACAACTTACCCACTTAGGAATGTCATGCATAAGCCCGAGCTATCAGGCCGACTGGCCAAATGCGCCATCGAGATCAGCGAGTACGATATCCAGTATCGACCTCGAACCTCGATAAAATCTCAAGTACTGGCCGATTTTATCGCCGACTTCACACCGTCGCTTATTCCCCAAGTCGAAAAGGAACTCATGACTAAATCGGGGACTCCTTCGGGAGTGTGGACTCTGTTCACAGACGGAGCCTCGAATTCAAAGGGTCGGGTTTAGGTATCGTACTAAAACCTCCGACCGGAAACACGATTAGGCAGTCCATCAAAACCATAAAATTGACTAACAATGAAGCCGAGTATGAGGCTATGATTGCAGGTCTGGAACTGGCCAAGAACCTTGGGGCAGAGATAATCGAGGCCAAGTGCGACTCCCTCCTTGTATTCAACCAAGTGAATAGGACGTTTGAAGTCAGAGAAAGCCGTATGCAAAGGTATGTGGATAAGCTTGAAGACACTTTGCACAGGTTCAAGGAATGGACCCTGAAGCATATTCCCCGGGAACAAAACAGCGAAGCCGACGCTCTCGCGAACTTAGGCTCGTCGGTCGATGATGAAGAAATCGACTCCGAAAAGGTCGTACAATTGATGAGGTCGGTGGTGGAAGAAGGCCATGCCAAGGTCAACTCGACAAGTCTGACGTGGGATTGGAGGAACAAGTACATAGAATATCTCAGCTCAGGCAAGGTTCCGCACGACCCCAAATAGTCAAGAGCTTTGCGTACAAAGGCGGCCCGATTTTGTTTGGCCAACGATGGAACCTTTTACAGAAGAACCTTTGGAGGACTCTTAGCTATATGTCTCGGCCCCGGGGATACCGAGTATATCTTGAAAGAAATACATGAAGGAGCTTGTGGCAATCATTCGAGCTCCGATTCACTAGTTCGGAAGGTGATCCGAGCTGGCTATTACTGGATCGATATGGAGAAAGACGCAAAGGAGTTTGTGCGCAAATGCGACAGATGTCAGAGACATGCACCGATCATCCACCAGCCTGCTGAAACACTGCATTCAGTTATATCGCCGTGACCGTTTATGAAGTGGGGAATGGATATAGTAGTACCACTCCCTTGAGCACCAGGTAAAGCTCAGTTTGACTATTTTTCTAAGTGGGTGGAAGCACAGGCTTGTGAGAAGGTCAGAGAAAAAGAGGTGATCGACTTCATATGGGATCACATCATCTGCCGATCGACAAGGTAACCAAATTCTTCGAAGACAATAAAATCAAAAGGATATTGTCGACTCCTTACCATCCCAGCGGCAACAGTCAGGCGGAGTCAACCAACAAAACTATACTTCAAAATCTGAAGAAAAGGCTAGTCGACGCCAAAGGAAGATGGAGGGAAATGTTGCCGGAAATCTTGTGGGCATATCGAACGACGGATAAAACCATTACCGGAGCCACTCCGTTTTCTTTAGTGTACAGCACCGAAGCTTTAATACCAGTAGAGGTAGGCGAACCAAGCGTCAGGTTTCAGCACGCGACCGAGAAATCCAACCAAGAGGCTATGAATATTAGCCTAGAGCTCTTGGATGGAGAAGGGAGGCTGCTTTAGTTCGAATGGCAGCTCAGAAGCAGAGAATCGAGAGATACTATAATCGGAGAGCTCGACTTCGACACTTCAACACAGGGGACTTGGTGCTCAGAAGAATCACCCCCAATACTTGAGACCCTAACAAAGGGAAATTGGGACCGAACTGGGAAGGCCCCTACACTATACTGAAGGTCACTGGGAAGGGCTCTTACAAACTAATGACTTTGGATGGTAAACAGCTGCCAAACAACTGGAGCGTGAGTCATTTGAAGAGATACTACTGCTAAGGTATTTTACTCTGCCCTTTTTACTTTCTTTTACTTCATTTATCGATGCTAACATATGCAGGACAGATCGATATCAGGCAAGTAAACACTAAACATTAGCGCTGAAAGCACGCGCTGCACTCTTTTTCCCTTCGACCGGTTTTGTCCCAACTTGGGTTTTACGGCAAGGTTTTTAATGAGGCAGCCATATGTCGTGCTACCGTAGATCAATTGTATTAAACTCTAGCTACAGTCGTTTGATGACTCCAATTTCGAGGGGCCAAAATAAAGATCACTAGGAATTGATGTAAGGGTCAAACGGCCAGAAGAGCCGTACCCGTATAGAACGATCTGATTTCCCTCCGACCAATGAAGATGTACAATTACACGAATATTAAAGAAGTCATTTGATGCCTACATTGTGTTATCAAGCCTAAGGGCTTTTCTTATTATCTTCGCATTGTCTATAATCAATATTAGTAGAAGATGCGCATCGAGACCGGAGGGGGGGGGAGGAGGATAAGACCTAACAAGGCAAACCCCAAAACTGGCACACCAGGCTAAGGCCTTATTAAAGCTAACAAAGCACAAAGGGAATTAAGACCGATCTTGGCAATCCCGATCTACGGCCACGGCCGGATCAAATTAAAAACTCATATTCGATCGAAGCTTGAAAGAACAAGACTTTGAGACAAAGTTAAGAACAAACCTATTTGATAAGGGTCCAAAATTTTGCTAAGGCATGACCCCGATCCCTATATGCTAAATGGTTGAAAATAGAGCAAATGATATCTTGTTTAAACCAGGCCAAAGCCAAGCTAGTTATCGCTTTGAACAAGGCTAAGGCCTAACCAGTTATTAATGTATTTTGGACTTACTACAAGGCTAAAGTCGGGCTAATTATTAATTAGTCGGTCGCGATTTATGATCCTAGATAAGGCAGGATATTTTGACACATGAGAATCAAAGAACAAACTTGAGATATATTGAATAAATATCATTATACAAAGTGGGACAGTTACATCATTCAGGCTGCAGAAAACAAGACAATATCAATCTGAGCCGTCTTCGTATTCTTCAGGAAATGTTTTCCTTCTCATTTCATCCTCGATTTTCGATGCCTCAGTGACATCGGAAGACAAATCAAAGCCACGGGCCTGAAGCTCCTCGAGAACGGTAAGGCGAGTTTGGCATTGAGTGTATTCGGTCAGCGCCTTTGATTGCTCGTGAGCTACTTCAACATCAGGTCTATACTGAGCTATCAAGCCATCAGCTTTGGCCTTAGTAGCAGTGATTTCTAACTTTGCTTCCTGAAGTCGGTTGGCCAGGGCCGCCCGGTCTTGGTTGGACGATTCAACTTGGAGCCGATTGTATTCATTGTCCTTAGTCAGGGCTCCGATTGTTCCCTGAGCTGCCGAGACCTGTCCTTGGAGAGTCATTGTCTCTGCAGTTAGGAGCTCGGTCTTGATTCTCCAACTGCTCGCCTCAGCTTTTGCCTCACTCAGCTCGGACCAAAGTTGATCCAACCGGTTGTCCATCTGCCCCAACCGATCAACGCAAGAGGCACGTTCTTTCCTTGCGGAGTTCAAATCGGCCCGGAGATTCGCCAGTTCGTTTTCAAGCCGTCAACGTCGTTCCCACTCTTGTGCCATTCCTTCTTTGATACGAAGGAACACTTCGTGATGAAGCACTGATGACTGTGAAAAATTCAAGCAGAAGACTTTCAATATGGAATTGTGAACCAAAGTATTGAATATAATCTAAGGTGGACAGAAAAACATACTTTGTTCAGTGCCTGCTGAGCCTCGTTGAACAAGCAAGCCCAGTCCATAGCGTTCATAGCNNTTTCGGCTGGGGGACTCCTTCTGGGGATTTCAAGGCCAAAAGTATCGGCCGATGGTACCCCGTCGAAAAATTCCTCGAAGATCCCTGCTGTGGCCGGCACCTTGCTCGGCGTGTGTGTTCCGGCATCTCGGATTGTCTCTGAGAGGGAGGGAGAATGCGCCATCTCGGGAGTATCCGAAGATCTCTGTGCCGCCTCTTGCACATTGGCCCGATCTTCGGCCCTTGCTCCCGTCTCAATATTTGCCTCTGGAGAGGCACCAGTTTCTTCCGTAATAGGCTCGGGGACTTCCCGAGGGGTTTGTCAAGATCAGGGCTCTTTGCCCTCTCGGAGTCGTCACTCAGATCGGTAGGGGCATCGGGGGCCGTGATCTTACGAGCCGCCATCTTCTTTCTACTTTTCTTCTTTTCGGGCTCAGCATGGTCGGGAGCCCTTTTTCTTTTCTTTCCTCATTCCTTCTCCGGCAAGGGAAGGGGACGAGGAACTGTCCCACTAGTAACTGCCGACCTCAACTCGGCATGCTTCGAGAGACCTGCAAAGCGTACTTTCAATGTTAAGCTTTGATACCGATTATTTTGGGAAAGAAGAGTACAGACGAAGCTCACCATGGTTCTTAGCCTCCCAAAGACCTTTTGATATTTCCCTCCAGGCCCGCTCGGAGTACGACCTCTGGGCCACGATTTTCCTGACCCAGTCCATCAGGTCATCGATCGCGGCCGGTGCTTGGAAAACGGCTACACATGATAACACATCAGTCGTACGTTGAAAAACAGTAATGAAAGAAGTCAAATAGGGAAGCACTTACGTCTCATGTTCCACTTCTCGGGGAATGGCATATTATCGGCAGGGATCAGGTCAGAAGTTTTAATTCGAACGTATCGGCTCATCCAGCCCCGATCCCTGTCTTCGTCAATGCTCGAGAACGGGGCCTTACTGGCCCGGCGAGCTAGCTTAATCAGCCCCCCTCGGAACATTCGGGGACTGTATAATCTAAGCAAATGGGTCGAGGGTAAAAGGGTGTCCCCCCTCGACCTTATCTATGAAAAAATGAAAAAGATAGACTATACACCACACGGAAGGGTGTACTTGAGCTAAAGTGACCTGGTATCTCCTACAAAACTCGACAATCAGAGGGTCTATGGGTCCTAGTGTGAACGGATAAGTATACACACTAAGATACCCCTCCACGTATGTGGTAATGACGTCATCCGGAGAAGGGACTATCACCTCCTTATCAGTCCAACGGCACTCGGCCTTCACCCTCTCAATATGTTTTGAGGTGATCGAACTGACGTACTCCGAAACCGGCTCGCCTCGGCCAGGCACCGGGGAAGGCTTCTCGACCTTGAAGTCGGAACCTATGAAACATCCCATTGGTATGAAGGCCTTCAATGGAGGTTCCATAGAAGGCTCTTCAGTGCGGATGGGCTCAGCCTCTTCAACAGGCTGAGCGGGAGAATTTTGCCTATGAAGAACTGACTTAGAAGTTTTTGCCATTGGGATAGCGGAAGCGAGAAACAAGGAAAATAAAGAAAATTTGAAGTTTCTGGTAAAGAAGATTAAGGGTTTCGCAAATAAAGGAGATTAGAAGAAGCAGTTTTGCTGATAACGTAAAGGTAAAGAAATTGGTTCAAAGCGGGAGGGGAGTATTTATATTTTCCCAAAAAGCGGCGACACTAAGCACGAGGTAAGCAAGCATTAAATGCACACACTAAATGCGTGCAGCAGGTACAAGGTTCTGGGGACGGGACCTGTGATGATTGCCTATGTTGGCAGTCGTGTACGTCATAGCCCTGCCGTCACACATAGGGTTCTTTTTGGGAATAAGCAAGTTGATGACTTTGCCTACATGTCATGCTTAATGGATATATCGGTTACTTAACCCAAAGGTTCGAAGAAAGGGAATTCATATCGTTTTTTGTCCTTACTCTCCAATAAACGAGGGGACTATCTGTATTGGGTCGACCGCTCAGGAGAAGTCGGGACCGGGCACGGTGCAGGACCGGGTCATCACGACCCAAAGGCAGCAGGTCGAGCATGGGAGTCCGAGGTAATCGAGATGGGGCGACCGACATCGACCGATCGAGGCCTGTTCCGAAATAAGAAGTAAATTACGACCGGATATTTCGCGGATTCATGGCGTCACGCCAGGAGTAAATATCGCAACCGCTATGGACGTTAAGCCAACATCTTAGGATATTCAATCCCGTAACTAAAGGGATTTTCATTGTAATCAGTCTTTTACTTTATTTAGGACTTTTTCATCTACCTATAAGAAGGAGATTCACCTCTCACTGTAAAACACAATACATTCACAGAAAAACACTGATAAAGTTACTGTTCATTGCCATTGTTGATGTTCACTAAGTTTGCCTATTTCTTATATTTTATCACCAGCTACTCAATTCCTGTGGTTTGGCTATTTCCTTTTGCTTATTGTCCTTTAATCTTTTACATCGTATTTTTACATTGTATCAAATCGATTCACGGATCCTTAGCACTACGAATAAATTCAATTATTATCCAAATTTAAGGGTAAACATCACTTAAACACTTCATCTTAAGTCTGATTCATTTTAACACTTTAATCAGACTTTGCTGTGTCATATAGCCAAATAAATTGATAAGCAACCAAACATAAAAAAATGCGTGTAATTCACATGCTAGAGTGGCGAATAAAACGAGAACATGTGGATTTAACTTTAAAAAAAAACTTTAAAAAATAAAAAAATTACAAGAAAGCTCCGCTCTTCACACCGCACCAAAAGACCTTTCTTCATCAGCTGACATTGGCATTTCCAGCAAAGTACTATCGGCAGATTAGACCCAGTTAGCACAAGGAGATTCACGAGCCCACATGAGCAACAACAATAAACAGTCGCACATTCCGTCGTCATTCCACCGGCGGCCTCTGCGAACTGCGCCCCTTCCGAATCCCACCTCGTGATGACGAAGCTTGGCTCGATAAAAGTGGTTGTCACTGTCATTCCACCGAAAGTGATAACAGTAAACCAATAAAAGTGATGACGGTGAAATCGTGACTCAATCTAGAGATTTACCATTGAAAATTGGAAGAACTTGAAACTAGGAATCGAAATTCGAAACCCTCAATTTGTTGATGTTTTGGTTAGATGAATATTTGGGTTTGCTTTTAACATCAATATGAACTCACCTATGCAGTTTGGTATATTTTGATTGAATATTAAGCTGGCTAGAATTGAAGCACCATTGTCAACAGTTGAAGGAGCTGGGTCAAATCAGATTTATGTTTTTTTTGAATATTTACAAAGTGGGTATTGTTTTATTTTGATAGAGAATTGAATCTGGAACCCATTGGAGGCTGAATCGTTGATTCCATGAAGCTCAATGGCCTTGATCTATGCTTCTCGAATCATTTCACGCACATAAAAAATGTGAGAAATACTTACCTTGCCATGTCAGTTTTATGACACAGTAAAAGTCTGGATAAAGTGTTCAAATGGAACATACTTAAGATGAAATGTTTAGGTGAAAAGTGAAGAAATTTTTTTAAAGGTATGTCAATGTATTTTCCCTTAATTTTACGAGTTAATTTATTATATTGGGTTGTTTATTCATATCTTGAGCCTACTTATTTTACTGTCTAGCTAACAGTGAAATACTATATATAAATCTTCAGTTGAACTTGAAGGAGGTAATTCTTGATAGCAATAGAATTAAATAGAGCGCGACCTTGAACCTGGTCATTGGGAAATTGATTGTGAATACGGATAGTATTTTACCTATTTGCCATGCTTAGCCAAATGTGCAAGAAATTGCTAATGCGTACTTTTTGTCTCTAATCTCATAGAAATATAGGGTTTAGAATAAATTGAATAGGCGAGAACAAGTTGGCAAATTTCTACGAATATTATTGTCCTTACAAGTTAATAACTCAGATATATTAATAAGTCGAGTTGATCGAACAATTCAACAGGATAGTTATTCAACTATGACCCTGGAATATTATTTCTCATTGAATTAAAATCTCCGTGCTAAGTGTCTTAATTAGCTATTCTTTACCCTTAGCCAAATCTCACCGGTTAGTAGACCAATAAGATAATAGTCTAATAAGCAAATAGGTACCCTAGTATACCTTTAAATATTAGGTGGCGACTCTTTTTTAATATCAACATGGAAACCACTAGTTGAATCTTGTTTGACTGGTGCATAATAGCGTGCAACAACATGGCGACTCTGCTGGGGATTATACTTAGGCTGTGACCTTAGCAGACTTAGACTAGACCTGGAATTTAGGAACAATTGTTTATCTGCTGCTTTAACTGAACTTTATTTAGTAGAATTAAATAAACAAAAATCACCTTGAACTTATTATTGACTCGATAAATAAGAATTTGTTTAATTTATTTGATAATTGATCACAAGTCTTCATGGAAACGATACTCTACTCACTCTTTTTGTTACTTGATTGAGCGTATAACTTGCGTATACTATTTAGGCAACAATAATTAGAAGAAAAAAAAGTGTAATAAAATATAAACATAGTATACGAGTGTATTTCATCTCTCAAAAAAAATCTATTTATGATATTTGAATGAAATATTTATTCTATTTTAGAATATTTCAGGCGTGGGGGAGAGGGGATAATAAGACCCCATAAAAGAAATATATGTAGTTAAATCTTCGCTCAACGGTTGAGGTTACTCGTGCCTTTTCCCACTAATTACATACATATAATAATCGTATAACAATAGTATGTGAATGCGGAAGTCGACGGGAAAATGTATATGTTGTGTTAAGATATGGAATATGATAGGAAAACGAATTTGGAAATCTTGCAAAGTTGATAAACTTTTTCTTAAAGAAGGTTTTAGGGACGTCTTAAAGTCAAAAAACAATTCAAAAAAAAAAGACAAAATAAAAGAAATTCAGGTTGAAATAAAAAGAAAAAAAAAGATTTCATAAAGGAAAACAGATATTCTGGATGCACGACTACATAAGTAACGAAAGGGGACAATTAATGTTTTCTGGTAAAGGGACCCACCTTGAGGTAAGAATAAGAGGATTAGACGTTAGTTGTCTGTTATAGACAGTTTGCCACGTTAGTTACACATGCTTTTGATATTTCCTTCTGTCCTACGCGGTGGTTGACCGTTCAACTGTACGGCTTCTTCCGGTGACAAAAAGCTATGTTAAATTATCTGAGTTTCAACTGCTGCCGACAAAATGTCCTTTTAACATATTATTTCTTTTGGTATTAAGGTGTTATTGTAGTTCGGTAAACTATAGGGATAATAAATAAATACTCTCTCAATTTTTTTTTTTCAATGACACTTAATTCTTTTCAAAGATCTTTTAACCTCCTAATTTGTTCAAAATCGAATTATTATCTTTCCTTGAGGTGCCTTCGGTATAGAGAGCATATTCACTCTCTTTAGAACGGATAAAAAGACTGGTGCAGCCCAACCCAACCTAGGCTGTTTGGGCTAGGAACTAACTTGGTTTGGGTTGAGAAGCCCTAGTTTAAAATGGGCTTACAAAAACCTAGCCCAACCAAACTTCTGATCGACCACGAGCCAGCTTGTGGGTCGGATTTTTATTCAACTTTTGAAGGGAGAACTACAGAAATAAGCCTAAAATAGATACGACTTACCAACATTAACCTCTAAGTTATACGGTCAAAAATTATCAATGATATATAAATAAAAAATATATAGGAAAAATAAAATTTATTTTCGATGAGTATGGTTTGAATTTATTGAAAATACATATATGATGTGCAGGTAATATAAAAAATTGAAAAGGATTGGAGATGATTTGATCCGATTTAGACCAACTTTAATTTTGAAAACTCGAATTCTCAAATTCAGGCTAAAGCAAGTTTCAATGGCTCTCAATGAAGTTTTAGTTCATTATAATTCAAAGTAGCTGTAACTGATCCTTCTTGAAATTTTTAATTTGATTTTCAACATCAACGATATATCAACAACAAGCTTTGACTTAATTATTAATTAATCCATTCTACATATCTAAATTAAATGAGATTATCTAAGTTAACTTTGCTTGGGATTTACAGGACACTTGACATAGAAAACTGTCATAAATATATTTTATTGCCATATTTTTATTTAAGGGAGGGACCGATGCTTAGAGAAACTGTACGGAGAAGAACGAAGATGAGAGAATGGGGTTTTAGTCTCTTTATTATAAAAAAATTGAATTTAGGGATAATATTAGTAGCATATCGCTAATATTGATAGTATTTTATAAATTGGCTAATATAGTAGTATTTTTCCTCTGAAAGGCCAAACTCAGTAGTTTTCTCTTCTTTTTTTTAGTTTACATTGTTCACATTCAACATTTTTAATATTCGAGAAAATGACAAAAATAGTACCTTATATTTTGTGGTGGTTTCAAAATGCCCCCCAAAAAATATCCCTTGGCAGTTTTGCCCCCTCTAAGTTTGAGCACTTTATCTCCGTTAAACATTTAACAAACTCAGATCGTTAGATTTTATAGGAACTCTAAAAAGAATTTATGCAAAAATAACAAAATAGCATCGCAATTATCAAAAATCGAAACACCATAACCAACATGACACAAAAAAAAATAGATAAGACGTAGCAAAACTTCCACTTTAAGAAACTGCATCAAATTCCAGAGAACCCCAAACCCTAGCTCGGTGAAATAGGCGATTCTTAGGAGATTTCGCTGCGAGCTCCTCCCATGGCCAATCTGGCTGGCGGCCAGCCACCCTCAACGCCTGGTCTGCCTCCCCAAGCCACAATATCATCTCCTAATCCTAACCCAAACACTTCCCAGCCCCTAGGCTTCTCCAATTTGTTGAAGCTTCATTAAGTATGCCCATGCACATAAACCCTAGTTCAAAAACAGTTGAACCTATTCTAGTTAAACCTTTTCGGTTTTTACATGGAGAACCTATCATTAAGTGGATAGAAGCAGAAGTAAATCGCATGAACATTATTGAAGGTCTTTAATATACAACAATTGGCAAGTTTTCATACGGTTGGCTTGAACAACAACAACTACGTAGAATATTTCTTTCTCAATGTGGAGTAAAGGGTAAATGTAATGTAGGTCTCTTGAGGGATAGACATGTTTTAATTAGATTGTCACTATGGGAAGATTATGTGACTTTAGCTTCGAAGGGAGCTTGTTACTTTAAAGCAAAAGATGGGTACCAATACCAAATGCATCCTTTAATTTATGATGCTAAGTTCAAGCTTGGTGAAGAAACTCCTTTGGCAATGGCATAGTTGCCTATTTATTTTATAAAGGAATATTTATTTTCCTTGGCCTCAGCAGTGAGAAAACTTTTGAAACTAGATATGGCAAATATCAATAAAACAAGGCCAAGTTGTGCAAGAGTGAAAGTACAAGTTGATTTTGTAGCTGAGCTACCTAAGGGTGTACGTATGGACATTGTGAATGAAGCTACTTGGAAAACAAGGTCCAAATGGGTTAAGATTCATTATGACTACATTCCTAAGTATTTCAAGAATGTAGGTTACACGGCCATAATGAGGAGGAATTCTGGAGATCGCAACCAGAATTGAAAGATGATAATAGTGATTCAAAGCAAATTGGGCATATCAATGTGGAGCAAAAGCAAACTGTGGTTGATGATAAGAAGATGGAGAAATTGAACAAAATGTCACTACCAGTTAAGTTACTAACCAATGTCATTGTAGTTGGTTTCCCCAATGGTTGGTGGACTGAGGTTAGAGACAATCGACCAAACAAGAGCATTAAGGTTAAGGCCAAGGAGGATAAGGGTAAGGACACAATTGGACAAGAAGTTATTAATGTTGAGCATCATACTATTGTTCCAGTATAAACTACAAATAAATTAGCATTATTAGAGGAAGGAGAAATTGAAGAAGAGAGAAGAATCAAGAAGGATGCTGTGCAGAATGTGATGAATAAGGCGAATGATGAGGCAAACAAGGATACAATTACAAATCTGACATCTAATGGGAAACACAGTCCAAAGAAGAATGGCAATAAAATAGAGGCCAAGGAGAATACTCCTAATCCTAGTGTAGCTGAGATAGAAGAGGCAAATATAAAGGATTCTATGCTTGAATAGGTACACAGAAGTTTTGGCACGGGCAAGGAGGAGTTGAAACATCTTAATGTTACAGTAAATCATTCGTGTCAAGAGATTCCATCACAAACATTTAATCATTCTACCTTAAACAAGGTGGCTAACAATGAACTAATGTCTGCTAAGTCTTTATGGGGTGATGAGTTGGAGAATATGGAGCTGATAGATGATGGAAACAATGATGAGAAGTTTGAACAAAGTGGAGGAAAGATGAATCAAACAGTTAATCTAATTTCTGCTATAGTAAACCCTAGACAGCTTCAAACTAAGGTTAAGGATGATTCGAGAGGTGCGATTAAATTAAGGGAGCTAGGTAGTCTGATGCACAATTGCATGAAGAACAAGGTCCAGGTGGTGCAACACGTCAACAATCAATAGAAAAGAAGAAACTTAATGGAACAACAAACCATAGCATGCCTGCTAGGGTTGACTGTTTGTCAGGGATTAATCCAGCTGGTAAAAATGGTATTGGAAAGATTGGTAGTGAGCATGGTAATTTCATTGAGGATACATTAGCTTCAGGCGACCAATTTGAACCTGACAGATCACCTAGAACCAATGGAACATTAAAAATAGTTTCGAATGCAACAGTGAACTCTAGACTGGAAACTGTTTGTGTTTTGCAAAGTGTTAGTGATGAACGGATGGTAAAAAGGATGATACAATTCATAATATAGGAAGTAGTAAGGAATGTGATACAACAAGGCCAACTGGTGTTGAAGGTTAGTACTGGGAATGAATTAGACACTACAGAGCTTAGAAGTGATGATCTTGACATCCTAGCTGGGAAAACTTTTAGTGTTACTAGTGGTATTCTACCCAAGGGTATCTTGATTAATCATAGAGGTCAGAAGGAGTTGGGAATGATTTCAAAATGCCATGAACCAAAACCTTTGGCTCTTCAAATTGTTACTGATGCACAGCCTCAACAGGAAAAATTAGGTGAGGATGTTGATGAGGAATCCACAACAGCCAATTTCCAACAAGTTGATCAACAAGGAGACCTATATCCTAGAAGTGTAGACAAGAAGAAGTCAGGTGGTAAGCAAGCAAGAAAACATAAGGAGAAAACTATAATTGTTATGGTACAACCAAAGAGAAGTGGGTTTCCTAATTCCAAGTTATCTCTATGGATAATGCTCTTGTGCTCAAAAAGCTTTCCAGAGGTTGGTTAACCTTCATAGAAAGTAAAATTTCTATCTGATTGGGCTTACGGAACCTTGGCAAGATATAAACAAATTGGAGTTATATAGAAGGAAGCTGGGAATTCACACTGCCTTAGCAAATATAAATGGGAAGATATGAGCTTTTATTGATGAATATATTGAGGTGGAGGTGATTATTGACATGGAACAACAACTTACACTCAAGTTGTTTCATAATAAACAGTTGATTTTTACTTTGCTGTATGAAAAGTGTGATGCAATAGAGAGAATTGAGCTATGGGATTCTTTATATCACTTAGTTTTTTATATGGAATTACCTTGGCTTTTGGGAGGTGATTTAGTGTCATTATGATTGAAGAAGAAAAGTATGGAGGTTTGCCTTTTTATCTTAGTGAAGTGGAAGGCTTTGCTCATTGTATAGACATTTGTGCTTTATATGATATTCGATTCAAAGGGAGCCTATACACATGGTGGAATGAGAGGTCGGATAATGCCTGCATCTTCAAGAGGCTTGATAGGTATTTGACTAATCAATAATTCCAAGACTTGTTTCCATCTTTGGAGGGTTGAGCATCTTAATAAATGTGGATCAGATCATGCCCTATACTATTGTCATGCAATGTGAATGTTGTTCAAGTGAAGAAACTATTCAAGTTTCTTAACTTCTGGGCAAAACATGAGACTTTTTTGGATGTGGTGAAGGAGAACTGGAAGAATGACATTATGGGAAACCCTTTCATCATCTTTCAACACAAGCTAAAGAATGTGAAGAAAACACTAGCTATTTGGAGTAAATTTTGGAAACATTTTCAAGCAAATAGCAGCCTTGGAGGATATTATTAAAGTTCATGAGGTGGAGTTTGAGCTCAATCTAACTATCAACAATAGAGTTAAATTTTATAAAGTCCAACTGATCTCACAAGGTAGTTACACCTTGAGGAAGAGTTCTGGAGACAGAAGGCAATGATGCAATGGTTCCAGGATGGTGATAGAAATACCAAATTCTTCCATGCTCATGTGAAAGGGAAGAGGAAGAGACTGCAAGTGTCCATAATTTTAGGCAACGATGGGATTTGGCTTGAAAATATGGATGATATGACACAAGGGGCAGTAGGATTTTTCAAGGCTCGGTTCACTGAGAATAGGGTGCCCACAAATTTTAATATTGTGAATCATATCCAAAGATGATCACTGAAGAGTAGAATGATAATCTATGGGAAGAACCTACTTGGAGGAGGTGAAGAAGGCTGTCTTTAGGTTAAATGGTGAGAGTGTAAGTGGGCTGGATGGTTTCACTGGCTAGTTTTATCATGTATGCTGGGAAGTAATGGGGGGGGAGGGTGTGCTTAACATGATCAAAGCCTTCTTTTTTGGTGCTGAGTTGCCTAAGTTCATTACTCACACAAACCCTGTCCTATTGCCCAAGAAGAAGAATGGAGCAACCTTTTCCCATACGAGGCAAATTAGTTTAAGTAACTTCTCAAACAAGATCATCTCAAGGGTGTTATATGAGAGATTGGTGGAGCCACTTCCTACCCTAATTTCTCCAAACCAAGTTGGTTTTTTAAAGGTAGGAGTATAGTGGAGAACATATTATTGACTCAAGAAAAAGTGACTAACATTAGAAAGAGAGGCAAGCCATCAAATGTAGTGATCAAGCTTGATATGACATAAACTTATGATAGGGTGTTATTGCTATTCTTGACAAAAGTATTGAGATAAATGGGGTTTGGTGAAGTATTCATTGATATGATTTATAGGTTGGTATCCAATAATTGGTATTTAGTGCTATTGAATAGGCAAGATAATGGATTCTTCAAATCAACAAGAGAAGTAAATCAAGGTGATCCTCTGTCTCCAACTTTATTTATATTGGCTGCTGAGGTGCTAGGGAGTGCTTTGGATGATTTATTTGATAATCCAAACTTCATTGGATTTGGGATGCCAAAATGCAGCAAAACATCAACTATCTTTCTTATGATGATGATACAATTAGCTTGAGCTCATCACATTATGGAGTAACACATGAATGTGTTGTAAGATTATGAAGCTGATTCTAGGCAGAAGGTGAACAAGAAAAAATTATCTTTTTATATGCATGAAAATGCACCTCTGAAAGAAGCCAACACTATGCACTTGATCACCACTTTTTAGAGGCATCCTTTCCCTTTTACATATCTTGGATGCCCTATCTTATATAGTAGAAGGAAGAAGGAATTCTATAAAGGTATAACGCTAAAGGTGCATGAGAGGTTACATTCTTGGAAGGGCAAGCTTCTTTCTATAGGAGGAAGAGCAGTTATTATTGCTCATGTGCTAGAGAGTATGCCTATTCATCTTATATCAGCAGTGAGTCTACCCAAATATGTGATAAACGAATTGCATAGAATGTTTGTTAGATTCTTTTGGAATAATACTGGAAATGAATGGGCTATACATTGGGCATCATGTGATACATTGTGCTCGCCTAAAGATGAAGGAGGAGCTAGCTTTAGATCTCTTCATGATGTTTCCAAGGCTTTATTTTCTAAATGTGGTAGAACTTTAGAACAAAAGACAAATTATAGACTGAGTTTATGTGGAACAAATATTATAAGAAGATCAATGAGGTGTTAGTACCTTTGGAAAATGGATATCATGTATGGAGGAAGATGATGCACATGAAGGATCTGCTTTAACATCAAATATGGTGGCAACTGTAGAGAGAAGGTGCAAAATTTTGTATGATAACAGGATTGGTCTTAGTGCATTTTACCATGCTACTGGCCCAGATCATTGGTGTGATGAAACAATCATTCATGTTGGGGATGTGATGATAGATGGAGCTTGGCATGAGGAGCTATTGAGGGAGATCCTACTAGATGACATAGCCGATCACATTATGGAGAAAATATCATCCGAAACAGTTCAAAGTTGAAGGATAAGGATTATTGGAACTAGAATCCAAGGGGCAATTTTCAGTGAAGACAACTTTGCAATACATAAGGAAGAGGAAGCTATGGATGAAGGGACTATCTTTCAAGCTATTTTTCTTCACGTGGAGATTATGGAAAGCCAAATTACCATTGGATGATTACATGAGAAGAGTAGGATATTTTCAAAAATCAAAATGTTGGTGTTGTAGAAAACCTAGCTCATATTTTCTTAAGATCTTCAGTAGCTATGTTTGTAAGGAAGTCCTTATGTGGACCAGCAGGGATCAACATTGATGGAAAGCATATAATACAGGTGACAAACAAGTGGTGGAGGAAGCTAGGCAACACAAGCTTGAGGACAGCATATCAAGCCATTCCAGCCTTGATTGTGTGGCATTTGTGGAAGAAAAGAAATCAGGAGTGCATGGGAAGTTTGTGTCTATTCATAGGTTGATTATCCTAATTTCTACTGACCTTCATAAATTGAAGATGTGGAGAATAGCTTTCACAAGAGTGACATCAAATTGGCCAGATTTACATGACAAGCTACACCAACATATTCCAAAATTGAAGTACACAAGGATTCTATGGAAACTACCTCCAAATGGATGGTTGAAATGCAACACAGATGGTGCATGTAGAGATATCAATGGAAGGGCTTCTTATGCATTTTGAATTAGATATGGTATTGGTTATTTAATATATGCTTAGGCACAAAAGATCTTTGAGGCTACAAATAATATTGCTGAGACTAGAGCCATCCTTGAAGCTCTAAGATACATAGCTTATTCTCATCTCCCTCCTTGTATGATTGGGACTGACTCTTTATTGATGAAAAAAGTTCTTGATGAAGTGTTGTAACCCCCATGGAATACTATCACATTGGTGGAGAAAACTATCAGTTACGAACTAGGTGTGTTATTGATATTGCTCATGTGCTTAGGGAAGGAAATCAGTTAGCGGATCACTTCGCTATTTTGACATTGGATAGCAATGCAATGATTCAGGCTCTTTCATTTGTTGATCTTGATATTAAAGGGAGGAAGCTCTTGAATAGTGACAAGTTACAATTACCCTATATTAGGGTGAGAAATGCAAAACCTCAAGTTTAATGATGTTGAACGATATGGAGAAGAGGTGCATGGTTGTAGATACAGGGAGCTGGACAATAATGATGTTATTGGAAGGACAAGGGGTAAGGTGTGGATATGAGCCTCATTTTTATCTTCCTATACAAAATCCTTAGGGAGGAGAGTAGGAAGGCTTTTTTCACTAACATTATGTGCTTTTTTGCAGTTACAGAAAAGGGAGTTGTTTTGTATGTTTTGGCCAAACCTATTAGGGTGATATTAGCATCCTTGATGCTCATTCCCTACAAGTGTAACCACTGCATACTACAGCTCCACATTACGCCATCTGATCAATTGAAGCAGTATCAAACTTGGCAAACAAGTAGCATGGAATGTCACTGGAACTTGTGGTGCATTCCTGGGAGATTATACATTGTTGTTTGTCATGTTAATTTCTTCTTTGGACCTTGGATAATCGCTGAATCAAGAGTTTGTACAAAAAATGGAAGACCAATTATTTGAGAGGCCCGCATAAAGAGTGCACTACCCAGATTTCATATGACTAGGTTGAGGTCTTGCTATGCAATTGCGAGAACTTTTAATGCAGTATGGAAGATCTGCTTGATATACTCAGATACTACAACACATCATGATGACAAGATGCCCATTTTTGAAAAAAAATCAAGATGCCCATGACCATATTCCAAGCTGGACAGTCTCATTTCATATCTTTTGGCAAGTTTTTATGGAAGGGCACGTTATAATAGCATTTTTTTTAGACACCAAGAGGTGTATGTTGATCAACTGTCTGGAAGTTTGCTATTCCCAGAATCACGCGTAAAGCCTGACCACTTTGACAAAAGTTGGTGCAAAAGTTGGAACTCTATCACTTAAGATTTAGCTTGGTCAATTGCCATAGCTCAGTTTCTTATGCTTGATTTAAGTCATGATGAACTACCAATGATGAGTATACTACTTAATCTTGGTAACATGTTTTATGTACTTTCATAGTTTATCTTTTTTCATCTTGTGAGACTTCCTGATACATTGTAATTGGTTCTTTGATTTTTGTTATTACTAGTAAAAGCATCACTAAGCAGCTAACTTAGTGGTATATTAGCTTAAAAAAATATAATTTAGAGATGGGCCAAAGTAGAAAAAACTATCAAAATTATACCTCCAAATGTGAGTTCATATTAATTCCTTTTTTCCATATTCTGTTTATATATAACAATTAATATTGTTTGTGAAATTTTTGACGAACACTAAAAGTGCTCATTTTTTACAAACTTAAAGGACAAAAAACTCTAAGGAGTATACTCTAGGAATCATTTTGAACCTATCCCCAAACATATAAGACCTTTGTTTTGTTATTTACTCAGCAATCTTCATTATGTCCTAATTCATAAATAAAGTACAATAACATATATATTTTTTTCAATATTTGATTTATCGTATTAAAAGTTGCTACTCCTAATGTTCTAATTTATGTAAAAACATTTATTTTTCATATGGTAAAAAATAATTAACTAAAATCCATTTTACCAAGCCACACAAATGCTATAATACCATATAAATTAAAATAGAGGAAATATATGTTGTATAATTTAAAGTACGTGTTGTTTTTTAAATAGTCTTGTGAATTTTATAATTTTTCTATTCATCCATTTCTTAAATGTTTATTAACATGAACATGGCCAGCCAACTAACATGCTTATAATTTTTTTAAATTCTTATCCCCCAATTTTATCTTAAATCATGCTTTGTTGATTTATCTTTATGTCATAGATTATATCTGTAAAGGTACGACCCGCCCTTTTGAGCATTTAAACTTCTGTTTGGTGACTTGAGGTCTTTAGTAGCTTCATATGATGTATTTCAACTTGTGTGTATGGCTGGGTTTGATGTTCAAGAGGTTTGAGATTGATTTGGAAAAGAAATTTTCAATTTGGAAGCTTTAAATTAAAGAGTTGACCAAGGTTTGACTCTTACGTAAATGATCTTGGATTCGTGTTTGAAAGATTCCAATAGGTTCTTATGGAGATTTTGGACTTGGCATATTTCCGAATTTTGATTTGGAGGTCTCTAGGTTGATTTGGCTCTTTTTGCCGAAGGTTGGCAATTTAAAAATTTAGAAATTTCCTAAGTTTTACAGAGAATTGACTTTGTGGCCATCAGGTTCGGATTTTGGTTTCAGGACTAGTAATAGGTCCGTTTTATCATTTAGAACTTGTGTGCAAAGTTTGGTCTCATTCCGAGTTGGTTTGATGGGAATCCGACGCTTGGTTGTGATTTTTGAAGTTCTTGAGCTTCATTGAGATTTTGATGTGTTTTGGTGTTTGATTGGTGGTTCTATATGCTATTTTGATGATTTGATCATGTGAGTGAGTTCATATGAGGATTATGTAGTTGTTGGTATGATTGGACGGGGTCCCGAGGGGTTCGGGAGAATTTCAGATTGGTTTCAGATTGTTTTTGCTAAGTTGAGTTGTGCTCGTTTTGGTTTTCTTACATTTGCGATAAGGAGGTTGCAAATGCGACCATCACATTGGTGAAGGTGAGATCGCAATTGTGACTCATGGCTTTTAGGAAGGGACCTCACATTTCTGAGGATTACATTGCTTCTGCAACTGTTGGGGCATCCGCTTTTGCGAGTTGTGTGTCGTGCGATATTTACTGGGTCGGTCGGGGTTCGCTTTAGTGAGCCTTTGTTCACTTTGGCGGAGGTCCCATTTGCGAAACTTTGGTCGCAAATGCGATATCTGCAGCTAGTTATTCATTTTGTATTTCGAGACTTAGGCTTATTTTATTATATTTTGAGATTGGGAGCTCGGTTTGAGGCAGTTTTTGAGAGAAATTTTCACACTTAGCTATTGGATAATTGATTTTCACCTAATTTTGATATTATATTTTGATTTCTTATGAATTTTTACATCAAAATCATAGAAATTGAAAGGAATTTTTGGGGATTTGACTATATTTTGAAAAATAAAAATTTGATATTTGAGAGTCAATTTGGACTCGATTTTGTAAACTAATGATATATTTGGACTCGTGGGGTTATGGGTAGTTGAGAGATACTCTTCGACTCGGATTTTGACCGGGCGGGCCCGGGGTTTACTTTTTTTGACTTTTGGGAATTGATTAAAGATTGCAACTTTATTAATTGAAATTGATTCTTTTTTGCATTGTTTGAAATTTATTGAGTCGTTTTTGTTAGATTTGAGCTGGACAGAGGTGATTCATAAGAGAAAGGCTATTTTTGAGTATTCATTTGGCTTGTTCGAGATAAGTGTTTTTCCTAACTTTGATTGAGAGAATTTTTCCTACTAATTGATATTGTTTGCTACGTGCGGGGGTGATATATATATATATAAGGTGACGAGCATATATACATGTGCCATGGGTATTCATCCTCGGGGATAGATTCTAGCTTACTCAATGCATTATTTGGTTGTGTGTTTTACTTGATTCCATGTATTATTAAATTAATCGACTTTGGGAGTACTATAAATCATGCTAGAGAAATGTTGAGGTTGTTGTACCTTATGTTGAACATGATGAGAAATCTTGAGACTTATGCTATATTTGCCTCATAAAAAAGATTATATATGTAGGTTATGAACACACATCCAGATTTGTTCTTGTAATGTGCCTTTATTGGGACGTGTATATATATATATATATATGTCCCTTTGCTACTTGAACTTGATTGGTATACTTGATTTAACCATAATTTTGGTCTATCTGTACTTTTGTTGTTAACATGTCTTGTGCGCTTTATTGATGAGTTATGAGGATGTGCCTCTTGATGATAAATTGTTATCTTGCATTGTTGTGATAATTGTGCCATATGAAGACATGTTGTGCGGATTGATTGTAGATGCACATGTGGCGACATATGGGAGGCATTTCATTTGTGATGCACATGTGGCGAGATAAGGGTGGCTAGATACGCATGCGACAACATAAGGGAGGTATTTCATTTGTGATGCGCATGTGGCGAGATAAGGGTGGCTAGATACGCATGCGACGACATAAGGGAGGCATTTCATTTGTGATGCGCATGCGGAGAGATAATGGTAGCTTATGCACATGTGGCGAAATAAGGGTGGTATTGTGGGGATATTATGTGATAGCTCAGGGATGATTTTTATTGATTATGGGCGTCTAGTGGTACAAGAGGGGCATTGTTGTTGTGTTTATGACTTCCTTATGTGTGTCATGCATTTTTACATGATTTGTTGCATTGTTTCTAACATGCTAATCTATGAATCTGTTACTACTTGATGATTTGGTTGTCAAGATAGATTTTACCTACATGGAGTTGTTATCTCATATTCTTTGAGTTGTTGGTAGCATATCAGAAATATGAGATAAGGAAGTTGTTATCATGTATTATTATAATTGATTCTTGAAAAGTTTTCTTGAACGTGTTATTTGGCAAATTATACGAAATAGGATTATATTGTGGCACGAGGTTTTTGCCGTGCGGGTGTGACATATGTTGTGGGTCAAGATCTTTGTCATGCTAGGGTGATTGATAATGTGGCATGAGGTGCCATATGTGTGCGATTCTATTTGATGGCTTATTGTTGAAGCTGAGCCTTTACTTGTATTAAGTTGTTATCACTAGTTCTGATGAGATTATAATTATTATTTTTCTACTAAACTTCATGTTGTGAGTCTTCAATATATTGCACATGTTATTTGACTACTGAGTATCTTTCAACTTAAAAACCTCATCACTACTTCTATGAGATTAGTCAAGATACTTACTGAGTACATGGGCTCGGTTATACTTATACTGCACTTATGCTCCGTGCGTACAAATTTTGGAGTTGAGTAGGTGTAAAGACAGAGCTTTGCATTGGAGATGCACCACTGTACCGAATTCATGCTACCCTTTTATTCATGGTAGCTTAGGATTCGATTTATGTTTATGTAACTTTCAAACATATGTTGTATTTATTCATTTCACCAGCTTTGTAAATCTGAATCATAATGACTCATGACTTGTAGTACCAGTCCTTGGGGTAGTTGTATTAAATTCTATTCTAATCTTATTTATAATATTGATTATTTTTCATTTTAGTAGTAACTTATATAATTTGGCTTACCTAGCGGGTTGGGTCAAGTGCCATCACGACATTGGTGGGATTTTAGGTCATGATAAGTTGGTATCAGAGCTCTTGGTTCATAGGTTCTACAAGTCATGAGGAAGTATCTAGTAGAGTCTTGCGGATCGGTATGATGATGTTCATACTTATCTTCGAGAGGTTACAGGGCATCTAGGAAGCTTCCCTTCTTTGTTTTCTTATCGTGTGTACTTGTTTCAGCTTGAAGCAAGTATCTTCGATTTCTTCTTAATCACTCGTATGTGATGTAGTGCACTCGGTATCAACTATGCAGCAACGACTTGTGATGTTTCAGATGGACTACAAGGGGCTATGGATGCTAATTATTGTCTCGATGCATTGTCAGACTGAAAATGCAGATGCGTTGACAGATCTTTCAGTTGTTCTTGTGTGGGACAGAGCAAATTTTTGTACTTGGTTGGCGAGTACGGACTCCGGAGGATTGACTGCATAGTGGTTGTGATTGTAGTAGTGCCATATAGTGATGTCCTAAGGAGGCTAAGTAGGTGAGTTGTGTCCTATGAGAAGATTTTGAAGTTGTGTGATCCGTATGAGGCTTCTATTTAACCGAATGCAAATACGATCATTTCGGGGGCTTAAAGAAGTTCGCGCGACTTTTACGAGGATGAGTATGTATTTAGTAGAGTCTTTGGAGTGTTTTATTACTAGTGTTACATGAGTTTATGAAGTATTTAGTTGGTTACCTGTGCGAGGTTGGGACAGTTATGAAGGTTACAACTGATGTGTTCTATAGCTTCGAGCCTAGTGGGGGAGTTTGCTATCGATAATCCGATCGCATGGTCACGTGTTATATCAGTTTCTAGACTCTGATCGCATGGTCACGTGTTATATCAGTTTCTAGACTAAGAGACATATGTTAGATTAGTTATGACTTGGAAACGGACGGCTTCAAGTACGACTCGCGTAAGGGATTGGCTGGAGGTATGGTGTACCACACCTTTTGGGTATATGGAAATCTTGGCATAATTCGAGTTTGATGTTTGTTGTGGATGTGGTGTGCAAGGAAGATGAATCACTTGGTTGCTTCTTTTGGATATTCAAATGTTTGTGGAACAAATTTTTTTCCGTGCGTATTGGCTGTGCATCGGAGATTGGAGCACAGTGAATGACTATCGAAAAGGTTCAATGGGTTCAAGATTCATATGTGGTGTTTAAGAATTTTTGAATTTGGGTACGGCTAGGACATGAGATCGGTATAAGATGGTGTCTAGAATTCGGTACTTCTGTATCATTATTGACTCTATATAGTAGTATTAGAGGGATGTAAGAAACAAACTCAGATTAATTAAAGGGTTCTTCAGCGCATGCATCTTCATGATGAGGTACTCCTGGTTTCAGTAGTTTACGTAACTTGATTAATTTAGAGGGATGTTGTTCTATTGATTTTGTGCAAATGGGTTCCGAAGAGTTGCAATAGTTTGTCCATGACTTGCGGTTGATGTGCTCCACATACATGGGGAGTCCATTACGTGTTGTGATTTTGTTCTACGGGATTGAGTTAGAGGAAGGTTTCCGATTGATGGAGTGTCTATCCTACTGGTGATTTAGAATTGAGAATGAGATCACAATTTTTTTTCTAGATGATAGCATGATAGAGGTGGTGGGCAGTGTGGAATTGAGATTTTATGGTCAAGGTTGCGATTCGATTTATTTTTGAAAGGAAGGTGATAAGTTCTAGATGGTAGAGGAGATTTCATATGCTTAGAGGATGTTAGTGCTATCTAGATCATTGAGAAGGGTGCACATTTCAGAAAGCACTGTGTTCTGACTTGCGGATGCTTGATTGGTATTACGGTAATATCCTGGTTGATCAACTGCTGATGTTCAAATTTTGCTACGTGGCATGGAAGATTTATGGGATTATTTTTTGCGAGATGATTGTGTATGAGGGATGTGCTAGTCATTTGAGTGATCGAATTGGGATTAGATATAGAGATTCTTGCATTCTTGAGGTTTAGAGATTAGAGGTTCTCAGAGGTAGATTGTTCCTTGGTTGCGAATGGTGAAGGTACAGAGTTAGACGGTCGATTGTATGTGTTTTTGTTAGGTTACTGCAGACTTTTGGAAGGTTTTTTTTTTTACCTATTTTTGGATGATCAGAACTGATTTGGGGGCCCATTGTTGGGCTATTTAGGATGTGTATTCTACATCAGATTGAGCTTTCTTACTCTTGCGCGACATTTGCAAGGGGGTATGTCATCGGCAGGAACATATGTTATTTGTGCCCTGGTTGGTGAGGCTGCTTGGCTTTTCGCACGCCTGATGTGATTCCGTTTAGGCCTGGTGGCAAGATTTGAGTGAGATGTCTCTTTGGTGTTGAATTGTTATTTATGCCTTGGTTATGGTTTTCTTGCCTGGGGTATGTTGTACTATCTGTTTCTAAATGGTAATGGTCATGCATTCCGCGCGTTTTCTGTTGGTACGCATGTGATTGTTGATTGTTAGAATTATGACCCGATGGGTATTCCATGTGGATTAGCATGCTTCAATTGGGTCACGCTCCGCAACGGAGTTATGTTGGGACATGATCCTTGTGCTTTGCTTCTCCTTTGTGAGATGGGTTCATAGCGGTTGTTCATTGTGGTGGTATTTGTTGAACTTGTTGGATATTTCTCTCATTTGGCTCTTCTTTTATCTCTTGTGATATTCAAGTTATTTCTTGTGGGGTACAGATTGCGTCGTATGTGCCTAGGTGGCATTTAGTTTTTGTCATGACCAAAACTGCAAGGCCGCGACGGGCACCTGGTGCCTTACTCAACTGAGTACCAACGTAACATATCTTTCTTATCTATCACAATTACACCCTTATTCTACTAACAGGGCAACATTTCATCTCTCCTAATTGCTCCTAGTCTTTGACTCCTCCATGTTCATTCAGGCTATACTGAGCTTTCTATAACTTAAGAAAACCATCAACTCTCTTGATTTGATGGGCTTAATCTCGAGGCCTTACCTATTCTTGTCACCTTCTCACTCGTATTTTCTTATCCTTACTCCTATCTACCTAATACCTTGTCGCTCTACCATACTTTAGCTTGCGACCTACACATATCTTTTTATACTACTCGCAACCTTTCTTTAACTTGCTAGCACTACAGATTTCCTTTCGTGCCTTCTCAGTTATCTTTTAACATAAGCAATTACTTTTCCTGGTCATTCTGCCATTTGCTGCATGGATATTTGGCTTATCTTAGTGCCCACGAATACTGGAATTCCCTGTAACTCATATAATCTCGAATATCACCTTTGACTTCCCATTCATTAGTCATGATAGGTGCCACTTTCTTATGGGATGCATACAATGTTGTAGTGAGACTGTTGTTACAAAACCATTTCTTATTTAAGTCACTATGCTTAGGTTGAAGCCTTCTTCCTTGTTCCCTTAGCTAGTTTTTCTTTGTAGTAATTAGGGGAGACTCTTTGACTCATGTAAAGATACGAGGTTATTACATCGTATACCCGAAGAAATTTGTGATCTTCTTACTCGCCTAAAATTATCTTTAGTTACTTACCTCCGCGCTTTTGTGCTTGTATGGTTTCTTCTGAACTGAAATTTTTAATGTCTTCCTAGTGGCACACTCTTTTATTTCCGTAACACATATACAACACCTGTAACTACCCAAACTCCAGTCTGAATATTTCTCAAGTATCACAATGTCATATCCGCGAGACTATCCCTATGTTAGGGTTCACTACGTTTATCTTGCTAGATCTGTTGATTTATTTGTATCCTTTTGTCTAGCCATAACTAGAATCTTCCTGAATTAACTACTAACTACTCATTGGTCTATTCTCATATCTATATTTCGTGTAATCTCACTTGGGTTATTTCCTTTGTCTTAACTTACCTCTTGCACTGGCTCCTTATGTATCCAGTGTTCATTCGCAATTATTTATCAATAACATCCTGGGCAGGAACCCTTACTGCCTCTCCCCGATGCCGTGCTTGCATAATGTTCTGGAGTCGTAACATATCTGTATAATCTAAATAAATGCAATCTCATTTTGTCACGACCCAGAATTTCCCACCCTCGGGAGTCGTGATGGCGCCTACTGGGGAGAGCTAGGCAAGCCAATCAATTCAACTAAAACCAGCGATAAATAAACAACACAATTTAACGAGCGAAATGCATAGAATATTTCGAATAAAATCTCTTTTATAAACTACCCAAGATCTGGTGTCACAGTTTCACAGACTGTCTAAGAGTACTACAAACAAGGTTCTGAAATAAATAACAAAATACTGTTTTCGAACTACATGGAAGAAACAGGTAAAGGAAATGGACAGGGGACGCCAAGATCTGCGAACGTCTGCAGTACTACCTTGGGTCGCTTGATAATCACGAGGCTGGAAGCTTTCTACTGTCCGAAGCCTGCGGCACTGGGATCTACACAAAAGAGTGCAGAGTGTAGTATCAGCACAACCGACCCCATGTGCTGGTAAGTGCCTGGCCTAACCCCGGCGAGGTAGTGACGAGGCTAGGACCGGACTCCAGATAAACTTGTTCAGTTATAAACATATATGTATCTACAACAGAAGACTAGAAATACATAAACAATTTTAACGGGGGAAAGAAAACATACATTGTAATAACAGACAAATAAAGCAAAACGAATCATCAATGAATAAGAGAGAAAAACTGCAATTTAGCCTTTAACACAATGAGATGAGATACAAGCCACCTTCACCTCCCGTAACCTCTTGTTGCAGGCGTGCAACCCGTTCCCACTTACAGCAACCTCTT
>MCJB01041809.1:98106-111317 GCA_002018475.1 Nicotiana obtusifolia
CACCCGCTCCCACTTACAATACCACAACAATCACAAGAAGTCCCGACAAGGGAACAAGGCAACATAACAACTTCCCAATTAGGAAATAAACAACATCAAGCAATCATCCTGGCCAGGGGGAAATCAGCTATAACCAAACCATATTCGACTCCTATTTAGCTCAATCAATGTTAGTACTTAATTACGGTCGAAGTTCTATAATTAACCTCCTAACCCAATTATCATTTCATTAAACCTAGACACGACGCTACTATTGTGACACCGGATCCCTTAAACTCCTAATGAACTCCTAAGACACTGCCCATGACTTAGACATTGAACCCCTTTTTGACTTGTAACACTTCCTTATTCAACTAGTCCATCTAACAATCTAAATTATGCCGAATAAAAGATACATCAACCTGTAATCACGAGGAACAATTATAATGATAAATTCATGTGGTAGGCGTACCACCCGCCCTCATTTCACGATATCTTGTGGCAGGCATGCCACCCGCTCCCACTTATATTACAACAACAATCACAGATAATATTTATCAATTAGAACAATAATTGCACAACACTTATCAATAATATGACCCACGGTCATGCTCGACACCAATGTATAGGTACTCGTCACCATACCTATACATTGTTCTCAACAAGAAGCAATTTAATAATTAGCACAGGATTTCTAGTCCCTCAAGCTAAGATTAGGACAACCACTTACCTCGCTTTACTTCTAAATTCTAGGTTTCCAATGCATTCAAATCTCTACAACAATCAAAGCCACAAGCCCTCGAGCCTCAAACTCGTCTTAGATTTCTAGTACTGTTCCACCACGAAATCGTCAGCAATTTGTGCTGGGGTTTTGGGGTTAGAAGGTGGGAAATTTCGTAACTGATGTTGGGGTGTTGAAAGGATGATTTCATGGTTGTTTTTCAGTGTGTTTGGGGCTGTTTTCAGACGATTTCTCTGCTGGGTTTTGGTGAGTTTAAATGGGGAAAGCTGGGCTGTAATTGGTGGTTAATAGCTATGTGATGGAGGTGTTCTCATGGAATTTGGGGTTGTTTACAAGGTGTTTTGAAGGTTGATTTGCTATGGTTTGAAGGTGTTTTGGGGAGTTTTACAGAGGGAGTATCGAAAACAAGAGGGTTTTTGCATGTTAGGGTTATGGGTCCTTATTTATAGTGGGTCAAAATTCGGAATGAAAATAAGTGGCTAGATGCCAGAATGCGATCGCATTCTGGTCGCAGAACACATATGCGGTCCGCATTTGGGCCGCATTTCTGACACAATATTTGACCCCAAAACTCTGTCTCACTCTGCGATCCTACCGTCAAATCTGCGGTTCGCATTCCTGAAATGCGATCGCATTTCTCGTCGCATTTTCGACGAAAGGTTTGCCCAGTTTTTCTGTTTCACTATGCGACGCCTGTGCGAGATATGCGGTTCGCATATCTAAAATGCGATCCGCATTCTCGTCGCATTTTCGACATGAAGTTTGCCCAATTCTCTGCTTCACTATGCGACGAAGGATGCCAACTATGCGACTCGCATTTGCACATATGCGATCGCATAGTGGACTTTGCGACGCCTTTTTCCCTTTTTCTCTTATCTTTTGAATTCTTTCCCTACTCTTGGGTTCTTATACCTCATTTACTGCAAAAGAAAAATAATAAGATTGCATAATCACAAGGAAGGATTTGCACATTAAACAAGCCAAATCTATATGATTTACTATCACGTGTTTCTATGACATATCGGGTTGTTACACATTCCTTTCACCTTTTTACCACATACTTCCTTTACTATTCACTAGTTACCTGAACCATATAACTCCTACTTAATACCATATCACACCATCTTCCCCCCTCTCTTCATCTTTTGCATCTTTTTACATCTTCACTGACTCTTACTCGCCTTGCGGTAACCCTTCTGTACCAAGGATAACAAAGTTTCTAACTCATGAGGGTGACACCTACTGTAACTGGCACATTAGTCCCTTAAGCTTTACTCTGCTCACAGTGCTCGCTTTAGGGAAGCGTCTTCCTAAATGCCCTTTAAAGGTTATTCTTCTGTTGTCCATTCTATTATCACCGGAACGCGATCTCTGAAATACCCACGATGCCAACTATTATCAAATCATTCTGTCCCTAATTCATGTTTAGTTTATCATGTTCACCAGCCTATACTGATTTCTCTTACTTCGGGGTCTAACTTTTTCTTTTGGTAATCATGTTGGAGTCACCAACTTATTTCTCGAAATGAGGATATGACTTCATGGCTTATACCCTTTTATTGATTCAAGGTATGTATCCTCTTGTATTTCCTTTCAGTTGACTATAGACTCTATCATTCTGTCATATTTTGATTTACCGTTATCACCCATTTGTCACACCTTACTCATAATGCTTCATTTACTCTCTTTGTATTCTCTAGCTAATATTTCTGTCTATCACTTTATTTTGAAAACTTCAACAAAACGTTCTTTCAGTTTTAGCTCCCGTTGCTTCATCTCACTGGCTCTTTGGGATGCCTAACATTCTCTCTTTTTGTTTACTTGGGGCGGGAGTCATACTAATATAAATATTTATCCCTTTTAGGATTCCACTGCCTATCTTCTGAAATTTTTGAATATTCTAGTATTCATATCTGACTGTAGTATTCTAGAGTTCACCATCTAGGTGTCTCACAAGGAGATCTATTACCACATTTGCACTATCCTTCGGAAATGTTAGCTAATGATAACAGTCCATTCTCCATTTTGTGTTACTCTAACCCCAGCTAGATCATGATATCCCATTCTTATCTTAAACTATATTTGTTAGCTCCAATAGGGCATAACTGAGATAGCTGTGGCAAATAGTATATATCTCTGTTACTATCGAAAGTAACTTAGAATGCTTATATTGTTTGCCTGAATTGTAAAAACTGATAATCTTCACTAACTGCGCACCTCGTACCCTTCTTCACCTTGCTTTTTTTACTTGTTGAAACTTGTACCTACCTTTTGATTCTCTTGTTTCTTTTTAAACCATAGGTGGATAGATATTCATGCCTTAGGGCTCCTTATCATGGAGCTTACACATCTTAGTACACACATAATCTACTGAAGACCTATATTTACTCTTCATAAGCATGAAGCAAAAGCGAGTTCCTCTAACTCAACTCTTCCACAACCACATTCAATATCTTACCAACTATCTTTGTGGATATAGGTATCGCTTTAATACGAATGAAGTAGAATTTAGGAGTTTGAATTCTTACAACTGAGCTCTACCACACGATCTATACTAAGAGGAAAGAGTGACAGTCCTAAATGCCATGTAGCCACCTGCTTATAAATGTGGTGCACAACACACCCATAAACAAGACTGTACTAGACATGGCTTGTAGACTCCCTACGACAGAACTGCTCTGATACCACTTTTTTCACAACCCAAACTGCAGGGCCGCGACAGACACCCGGTGCTTTACTTAACTGAGTACCAACATAACATATCTTTCTTATCATACCATCATAGGTAAGTGGGCCAGAAGGGCCGTCATGAGATAACTAGAATAAAATATAAGGGAATACTAGACATAGGATGACCCAATATGGTATACAAACTCATACATGTGACATACAGGCCTATACGATTGAAATGATCATTTGTACACTTAAAACATAGGCCAAAAAGGCAACAATCATCCATATACATGACATATGTCTATAAGACTCTAAGAGTACATAAACGTCATAAAGGCCAGGACAGGGCCCCGCCATACCAATCTATACATGTCCAAAGCATATTGACCAAATAGGCAACTCCGGAGCAGGTGGAGTGCACCAACACCTTCCTCTGAGTTGATAGCCTACTAGGAGGACTGCAAACCTATCTATCGGGACCTGCGGGGATGAACCACAACGTCCCCAGGTGTGATGACCCGACAAGTCGTCTCACGAGTTACTGCTCCGTCTTTCCTAATATCTGTATTGTTATGCCTTTTTATCAATGTTTTAGGTACTTTAATTGAGTAATTTGCATTCGGAGTGAAATCGGTAAGAAATAAGACAGTCTCTTTCAAGGAGGCTTAAGTTGTAAAAGTCAACTGTATGTTGACTTATGAGTTAGAAGGCTCGGATGTGAATTCCGATGATTCAGTTAGTTTCGGGAGATGATTTATGACTTAGGAGTGTGATCGGAATTAGTTTTGGAGGTTCCGTGTAGAATTAGGCTTGAATTGGTAAAGTTAGAATTTTGGCGATTTCCGGTTGATAGGCGAGATTTTGATCCAAGGGTCGGAATGGAATTCCGAAAGTTGCTGTAGCTTCGATATATGATTTATGACTTATGAGCAAAATTTCAGGTCATTCGGACGTGGTTTGGTCGGGTTTAGATCAAAAGAGCGATTTAGAAGATTTTGAGAACCTTAGGCTTGAATCAAACGTGAATGGGTGTTGATAAGTTGTTTTGAACGTTTTGAAGGTTGGAACAAGTTTGAATAATGTTATGGGACATGTTGGCGTGTTTGGTTGAAGTCCCGAGGGCCTCGAATGAATTTCGGATGGTTGATGGAGCTTAACTTTGGCATTTCAAGAATGTGCCGATGTCCTATCTTCAAGAATAAGTGGTATAATATTATGCAAATGGACTCCAAATTTAGTTTGGATTTAATCATTAGATCCGTATTGAAATTTTGGAGCCATAGAAAAAAGAATCGTCCAATTCGGACATCGTATGAGAAAGTTATGCTTATTTTCGTGTCAGGGAAAAATTCTGCAGACATGTCGAATCTGCGATCGCAGAATTGATCGCAGATTCGATATGCTAACCGAATTTTTGGACCTGGAAATCGCAGATTGAGGTAGAACTTGAGGCGAGAAATGCGACCAAAAATGCGAACCGCAAAGGTGAAATGCGGACCGCATTTTTGGCATGGGGAATCGCATTTCTGACCTGACAGGGGTGTTTTAACCCGATTTTTGACACTTTTTAAGTAGAACCCAATGCCCATCTTGTTCTATAAGACCTATTTTCGTTACCCACGAAGAAGAACACCTTCAAACACCATAGAATCACCATAAATCAACCTCAAAACTATATTCAAAGGAGATTTTCATGGACAAATTCTTAAAGGAAGAGTTTTTGTCATCTTAAACATACTTGGGGCCATAGAACTCGGATTGAAACAAGTTTTGAAGCAATTCTTGGAGGGTTTCCGAGAGAAACATCAGGGTAAGTATTCCTAACTAAATTTTGGAGGAATTACCTCAGTTTATCACTATTTTTAGCAATTAATTGGTGATTTAAGTTGGGAAAAATTGTGGAAAACCCTAAGGCTTAGGTGTGAGGGTTAGAGGTCGATCCGGTGTCGGAATTCAACAAATTTTATATGGTTGAACTCGTGAGGAGATAAGGAACCCGTTGAAGTGATAATTTCTGAATTTTGAGAAGTGGGACAGGGGCTCTGGTTTTGCTAATTTCAGGATTTCTTAGTAAATTCGATTGTTTTTGGTTGGGTTTTACTCCCTCAACATATTGTGACGTAATTGTTCTGAATTTGGATAGATTCGACGCACTTAGAGGCCAATTCAAAGGGAAAAGGCATCGCGGGCTAAGGATTTAGCCGGTTTGAGGTGAGTAATGATTGTAAATGATGCTCTGAGGGTTTGAAACCCCGGATTGCACATCGTAGTGGTATATTGAAGTAAGGCACACGCTCGATGATGAGCATGGGGTCGTTTACTACTGGGGATTGTGACTTAGTCCGTCCCGATTGATGATTTTTACTACCTATTTGATTGGAACTGATTTGATAATATAATGATTTGGGCTTCTAGCCATATTTGGGCTTCGTGCCGGTTATGTGAACCCTTCAGGGGTAATTTATCACTGTTTACTGAAATCATATTTAAGCTTCACGCCGGTTATGTAAACCCTTCGGGGGTATTTGTTAATGATTTGAATCATTATTTGAACTCAGTTTTGAAAACTAAATGATGTTTTCACATGATTTTGAAATGGATCGGGTGGCACGCCGCCACGGATATGATGTAAATGGGATCGGGTGGCACGCCGCCACGAGATATGATATAGCGCTTGGGCCATAAGAAGCCCATCCTGGAGTCTGAACCACCCACAGTGAGCGCAGGGTACCCATTGTGATAATTACAGTTGGTAACAATGACAACTGTAGGTTACAGTTGGTAACAATGACAACTGATAACCGGAGATGGGTAGATAATGCAGTTGGTAACAATGACAACTGTAGGTTACGGTTGGCAACAATGACAACCGGTAACCAGAGATAATACAGTTGGCAACAATGATAACTGTAGGTTACAGTTGGTAACAATGACAACTGGTAACCGGAGTTTGATAGATTTACAGTTGGTAACAATGACAACTGGTAACCGGAGTTTGAAAGATTTTACTGTTTTAAATGATACTGAACCCAGGGATGTTACAGTTGGTAACAATGACAACTGGTAATCAGAGCTGGGGAGATTTTATTGTTTTTAAATGATATTGAGCCGAGGGGCAGTTTTAAAGTGCTTTCTTTTACTTCACGTTATTTACTTGAAAGATGCACATGTTTCACCTGTTAAAAGGAGTTTCCACTTGATTTTACACTGGTTACTATTTCAATGATGTTTCATTACTTCATTATGGATTGCCTTGTGCATTTGTGTTTTCTTACTTTCAGTCATTATTTATGTGTATTACTCACTGAGTTGGAAGTATTCACATTACTCCCTACACCATGTGTGCAGATTCAGGCGCTATCGGTTCCGCTCCGAGGCATTGATTACTACTGTCAGGGCGGTGATTCGGAGACTACGAGGTAGCTGTTCTCGTCCGCAGCCCCGTATCTCTTTTATTTTGTTGTTTCCACTTTCTTCAAACAGTTGTGCCAGAGATATTGTAATAGTTATACTATTATTAGGATTGCATTAGTGGCTCATGACTTTGTGACACCCCGGTTAGGGCTGTAGTCGGGATGGTTCACTATATTTTTCCGCAAATTTCGGTTATTAAACCATATTTATATCATTTTCGTATTGTTTTGCTATTTAAATGTAGTTTAGTTGAATTGGCTGGCCTTGTCTTCATGAGAGGCGCCATCACGACCGGGTTGGGATTTTGGGTCGTGACAGAGTTGGTATCAGAGCCTAGGTTGCATAGCTCTCACGAGTCATGAGCGGGTTTAGTAGAGTCTTGCGGATCAGTACGAAGACGTCTGTACTTATCTTCGAGAGGCTGCAGAACCTTTTTAGGAAAAACTTCATATTCTTGACATCCTTATCGTGCGGTTTGATTTTATTGAGGCTTATGCCTTTATTTCCTTCCTACTCAATCTTATGCGACGCGAAGCGCTTGTTATTAATTGGGCGTCGAAGAGTTGTAGGGGTACTACAGACGTGGTGCCAGATGCGTGTTCGAGCAGGCTATTATCGTTGTCTTGTGGAAGGGTGTTCTTATGTTCCAGCGAAGGAAAGGCAGTCGGACTATAGATGTCCGTGTTTGGTTGATGAAGTAACAAGACTTGATATTTTCAAGCCCGATGGGATTTCCAATGTGATGCGGTGTCGTCGTTCTTGTTTGAACACATTATGGTTTGTCGGTGATACAGTCTTCTTGGATTTTGCCTTCGGGGCATGGTGTTGTGAAATGGTGCTTGAGGGGTGGTTACCAGGGATAGCTGTAGACAGCGGTTCAAAATCGAATTAGTATTTCTAATGTGGGTGGCTCGAGAAAGATGGATTTCGAATAGATGCAAGAAGTGTTTCGCGGTGGTTGAAGTACTAGCAGGCCAAGTATGAGAAGCAGAGGTTGAAAGGTTTCTTAAAGGAGATGGTTTAACCGAAATAAGAGTGACAGATTTGCATATAGATTCTGTGGTAGGATAGCCGCGTGCCTTGAGAAAGTGTAGAACGGTTTGGGAATCATGATGGAAGGTGATTTGGGCTACGTATTCTATTTTGAGTGATGGTTGTTGTACGGAGAAAGATCGAATATGGAGGAAAGGAGTTGTTTGAAATGAATAGGGGTGTGAAGACCTGATTATCATTTCAGGTGCAACATGACTTGAGTTCGTAAAGTATTGTTAAACTTCCAGTTGATGCCAATAGGGAAGGAGCAGACTTATAAAGCTGGTGGGCGAGCATGAGCTCAGGAGAATTTGCTGATTACGGGGTAGTTGTACCTAGTGCAGCGTCGTTAGAAGATGTCGGTAAGGAATTCCACAGGTGGGTTATCTCCTGTGAGCAGGTTAGCGGTGGCGTGATGTCGATGAAGCTTCCGCGAGGTATACTACTTGCTACCCAGCAAGAGGTCAAATATGTGACCATGACTTGTGATCGAGGATGTTTATGAAAAGCTTAACAAAAACATCGACAAGTCTGTCATGTTAATGGTGTGAGATCATGGTAATTGAGAAGGAGGAATCGTTGTGGGCTCTACATTATGTGACGGTGGCTTAGAGTTAAGTGGGGGAGAGCCCCACCCTTTACAATTAGATCGCGTGGTTGTCTGCTTGTGCGGTTTCTGGTTATCGGTACGTTGGCGGTGTATTTATGACTAATAAAAGGAAATACTAGGGGTAATTCAGCCAAGAACCAGATGGGCGTGTTCTATATTCGGCGTTATCGATGCCTGTCAGGTTCTTGGGAATACTCGAAACTTATGTTTTTGTGGACGTGATGCACATGGAAAAGAGCGCAGTTGGTTGCTTCTTTGAGAGGTTGTCATGTGCTAGTGGAGCGTTGGAGTTGGTTATCTTCGGGACTAGGTCAGAGTAATTGACTCTCGCTAATGGTCCTAGTGGATTCAAGAATTAAAGTGCAAATCCTAAAGAATTGTGGTCCGAAGTCTGGTTAAGGATCGAGTCTTCACAGTGGATTGCGAACGAAACCTGGAATATTCTATGTTACCATCGGGTATACGGTGCAGTATTGGAGGAAAGGAAGAAATAGTTTCGGATGCGCAGAAGGTCTTGAAAAATGGGTGTACCAGTCTGAGATAATATTGAGCAAATAAGGAGGGTATGAGGTGGTTCATGAGTATTGAGAAGATGTGGTCTCGCGATTCGGGTCACTCGAGGTGAATGCGAATTGAGTTCACTATGTTGTGAATGGAGCTATTATATTTCTAAGTCAGGTCAAGAGTAAATTGAAAGAAGTTGGGTTGGTTAGTAATGGTCGAATCGGTGTGATGGTGGCAATGATTAGTTCCTTCGGCGTGCGAAGTTTTACATGTGGTATGTGGTTGTACGTGCTGGCCCGATAGCCACCATGACTTGATTGATTTGGGAGATATTCCTTCGAGTGGCTTTTTTTTTGTGTGAACGGACTCCAGAAGAGTCATGATGGTTTACACCACAACTTGAGGTTTGTATTCTTTGTGGTTATGGGAATTCAGTTTCATGTTGACATGGTTATTCTGAAATGAGTTGAGTGAAAGGGGTTCTAGCCAATGAAGTATTTATTCTACTAATGGTTCAGGGGTTATGAGAAATTCTTTTAATCTCGCGTAACGGTATCATGTCTGGATTGGGTTTCACGGCGCAACGGTATCATGTGTGGATGGGGTTGCGTGCCGCAACAGTGTTATGTGGAGTACGGTCCCCTATACCTCTTTCCGCGTATTTTGTTTTTCATCCTTTGAGAAGGGTTCGTAACATCTGTTTGACCATTTATTCATTACGCGGGCTGGATAACTCTTTTCCAGAGTTTGTCCCTCGTTATGTGTCATGTTCAAACTGTAGCTTGTCCGCGCATTGATGGCGCCATATGAGAGCTGAGTTGGTGTTTGAAGCGGCTTATTGCATGACCAGCTTACACCGAGTGAGATGAGATTATTGGAGCTGAAATCTATGCAATCAGATTTATATAAGGCACATTAAAAGGAAACATCAATATTCAGTTCAGAATGAGGTAATGGCTCTTGACAGGATGAGAGACTCCATGAATTATTGATTCGATAAGTGGCTACGAGCTCCTATACGTCTCTTTCGTCATGGCAGTATTGCGAGATTTGGAATAGGATTTATATGCATCATGAGATGTGTTGCGAGCGCCAGATTACTGAAATTTCAGCTATTGTGGTCGGAGGATGTTATTATGGGAATTCGACTTATATGGTGAGTTAAAGAATTTGTACTCTACTACTGTGTTTATCCCTGTTGGGAGATTTCGATGGCATTAGTCGAGTCTATCATTTTTGTTTTGCACACTATTGAGGGCTATGAGTCCAAAAGTGACTTTTTATTACTCACTACAATGGGTTTTCATGTAATTTCGGGATGATTGGTTAAAGCTTTATGAATTATATGCCCTACCGGTGTGGGAGTTATTATGTGTCGTGATTTCGATTACAGGAAATTATTTTTAAAGGAGAAATGGATAGATTTCAGTTGGCACGATGTGCATATTACTTGTGATTCAGAGTTGAGGAAGAGATCCTCGCATTTTAATATGATGTGAAAAGTTTAAACCGGGCTATAAGACGCGGTGGAAGTTATATAAGGACGAGATCCTTGCGATGAAAATTATGTGTTTTAAATTCCCCCTGCGTGGAATTAAATTGGTACTATAGTACTGATAGGGAGCCATGCTTGTTAGGCTTATTTGATAATTCTTCTATGTATTTCTGTGCACATTTAGCCTTATTCGTGCTATAATTATTGAGTTTTAACCTATAAGGTGAGTGCCTAGTTGGCGTTGAATGTAACTTGTAGATTCTAGTAAATGATTATGTGGTCTTAATGCCTCGCGAATTGTTGGCAGTGTTGTGAAAATTGAAACGAGGTTTCGGTTAAAATGAAGTTAATTGATGATGCAGCAATTAAGTATGAGCAATTATTATAACCAGAGACTTGGTTATGGGCATACATATGATGGGCGTGTAAGCACGAGTTGCTATAGTCGGTTGAGACTAATACGCTGTGTTGAATTAATTGGGCTGTGAGAAATTTGGCTTGAAGTTTAAAAATGTGGATAAAAGAAATAATCTTCAATTGAGTAGGCGTTGTCGGATCCATATTAAATTAACGGTGACGTAGAATCACCCGCAAGAGTGTGTAATGATACACATAGAAATCTAATTTCCTCGGAATAGTCCTTAGCACGTTCGAGGACGAACGTTTGTTTAAGTGGGGGAGAATGTGATGACCCGACAAGTCGTCTCACGAGTTACTGCTCCGTCTTCCCCAATATCTATATCGTTATGCCTTGTTATCAATTTTTTAGGTAATTTAATTGAGTAAGTTGCATTCGGAGTGAAATCGGTAAGAAATAAGACACTTAGTCTCTTTCAAGAAGGCTTAAGTTGTAAAAGTCAACTGTATATTGACTTATGAGTTAGAAGGCTCGGATGTGAATTCCGATGATTCGGTTAGTTTCGGGAGATGATTTATGACTTAGGAGTGTGATCGGAATTAGTTTTGGAGGTTCCGTGTAGAATTAGACTTGAATTGGTAAAGTTAGAATTTTGGCGATTTCCGGTTGATAGGCGAGATTTTGATCCGAGGGTCGGAATGGAATTCCGAAAGTTGCTGTAGCTTCGATATGTGATTTATGACTTGTGAGCAAAATTTCAGGTCATTCGGACGTGGTTTGGTCGGGTTTAGATCAAAAGAGCGATTTAGAAGATTTTGAGAACCTTAGGCTTGAATCCAACGTGAATGGGTGTTGATAAGTTGTTTTGAACGTTCCGAAGGTTGGAAAAAGTTTGAATAATATTATGGGACATGTTGGCGTGTTTGGTTGAAGTCCCGAGGGCCTCGAATGGATTTCGGATGGTTGATGGAGCTTAACTTTGGCATTTCAAGAATGTGCCGATGTCCTATCTTCAAGAATAAGTGATATAATATTATGGAAATGGACTCCAAATTCAGTTTGGATTTAAGAATTAGATCCGTATCGAAATTTCGGAGCCATAGCAAAAAGAATCGTCCAATTCGGACATCGTATGAGAAAGTTATGCTTATTTTCGTGTCAGGAAAAAATTCTGCAGACATGTCGAATCTGCGATCGCAGAATTGATCGCAGATTCGATATGCGAACCGCATTTTTGGACCTGGAAATCGCAGATTGAGGCAGAACTTGAGGCGAGAAATGCGACCAAAAATGCGAAACGCAAAGGTGAAATGCGGACCGCATTTTTGGCATGGGGAATCGCATTTCTGACCTGACAGGGGTGTTTTAACTCGATTTTTGACACTTTTTAAGTAGAACCCAATGCCCATCTTGTTCTATAAGACCCATTTTCGTTACCCACGAAGAAGAACACCTTCAAACACCATAGAATCACCATAAATCAACCTCAAAACTATATTCAAAGGAGATTTTCATGGACAAATTCTTAAAGGAAGAGTTTTTGTCATCTTAAACATACTTGGGGCCATAGAACTCGGATTAAAACAAGTTTTGAAGCAATTCTTGGAGGGTTTCCGAGAGAAACATCGGGGTAAGTATTCCTAACTAAATTTTGGAGGAATTACCTCAGTTTATCACTATTTTTAGCAATAAATTGGTGATTTAAGTTGGGAAAAATTGTGGAAAACCCTAAGGCTTAGGTGTGAGGGTTAGAGGTCGATCCGGTGTCGGAATTCGACAAATTTTATATGGTTGAACTCATGAGGAGATAAGGAACCCATTGAAGTGATAATTTCTGAATTTTGAGAAGTGGGCCAGGGGCTCGGGTTTTGCTAATTTCGGGATTTCTTAGTAAATTCGATTATTTTTGGTTGGGTTTTACTCCCTCAACATATTGTGACGTAATTGTTCTGGATTTGGATAGATTCGACGCACTTAGAGGCCAATTCAAAGGGCAAAGGCATCGCGGGCTAAGGATTTAGCCGGTTTGAGGTGAGTAATGATTGTAAATGATGCTCTGAGGGTTTGAAACCCCGGATTGCACATCGTAGTGCTATATTGAAGTAAGGCACACGCTCGATGATGAGCGTGGGGTCGTTTACTACTGGGGATTGTGACTTAGTCCGTCCCGATTGATGATTTTTACTACCTATTTGATTGGAACTGATTTGATAATATAATGATTTGGGCTTCTAGCCATATTTGGGCTTCGTGCCGATTATGTGAACCCTTAGGGGTAATTTATCACTGTTTACTGAAAAAATATTTGGGCTTCACGCCGGTTATGTAAACCCTTCGGGGATATTTGTTAATGATTTGAATCATTATTTGAACTCAGTTTTGAAAACTAAATGATGTTTTCACA